>JAPYMA010002305.1:0-117836 GCA_035041965.1 Anisakis pegreffii
TTTGATTTGAGATAATAATCAGTGACAGTATCCTTTAAACTGTCACAGTTTGTCCGCTTGTTCAATCCAACCTGAAACAGTATTAAAGGATTAATTCGTAGTTCTCCTCAAGTTCATTTAAATACAATCCGAGCGATTCAATACGATTATCATTGATAAGTTAGCCTCACACTTTACAATATTCCATATCAAATACCTGCCAGATCAAGAAAAATTATTATTTTCCTTAATCTATATAATCAACCTAACAAGCGATATGATAGTAAAAAACACGAAAAATTGGAAGGTTACATGAACTTAAAATATTTACGGCGCAATTATGAATTTCACCAGAAAATGCATGAACAAACTAAAATCACGAATAACACATACAAAGATGCATCACGCACCACTACTTCACCGTACAAAACATGTATAACTGAAGTAAATGAATACTGAATGAGAAAGGCAGTTATAGTGATATGATCTGTGCTGATCAATTGGTATGGTACTATTAACAGATCGATGAAATTCATACAGTGCACATTTATGATCAGAACAAGGTGATCAACAAAATGTGCACATATTATTATGCCGTACCACTACCGAGTGAATTCCAACATGAATGGAAAAAAGAATTGATACTTCACGTAGATCATTCTCTAGGATCTTAGAAGCTTTTTCACTCCGGATGAAATCCGGAGGCATTGAAATTTGTTCGTATAAATCAAACAAAATGGACCCAAAAACAGCCACAGAATCCTTGTAACTAAACTGAAAGTGATTTAAGCCATCTTAATGGAGTTGGACGAGCTAAAAATCGATGGACAGGTGGGGTGTTTGCTTTCGTCATAAAGCTGAGAACTGTCAAAATAGCATTGCGAAGACTACTGAGAAGGAAAATGGCACGGGAATATTCGAAAAAGTAGAGATGCAGAAGTTTCGAGAATCTTGAGTATCATGCCTCGGATGGGAGCGTGCGTAGGTGTACATGTGCGTGTTTAAAGCATTGTAAGTATGGAACATCGCTTGACGCTTTTTGATATGGTGCATTCAGAAACTTATTGCGAAATTCCGTTGTATTGAGAACATATCGGTGTAAACAGTTTTGATCTTTGATCAGCGATTTGAAATTGTATCATCAAAAGGAGCACTGGATTTGGAACTTTTACACTGGCTGGAAACTAAAGCATGAGGACATGGTCTATTCCAAGCAATGATATCTGAGTGCTTTTATAAAACACTCTCAATTGGCACCATCATCAGCTTAAATCGAGAAGAAACGCATGTGAAAGGATGATTGATACAATTGACTATGAGACATTCAACATAATTAATTTCTAATTGTAAGTAATCGAATCGCTCTGATAAGTAAATCGCTTTCTAGCCATAAGATACTTAAGAACAACTTTAACAAATCTGCTCAATGAATAATATAAAGTATTTCTGCATGCCATACATCGAAATGATCGACAACATTCGAACAGTGAGCAAAATCATCCCACAACATAAATATTTTTCTGTTCAGGCTGAATCACTTGGTACCAAAATTATCGAAGAACGAACAAAAATTTTTTCACTAAAAATTTCACAAAAATCCTGACCAAACCTTAACTATCTCAAAATCCTCATTTTCGACATATCATAGCTCAGCTTAGGATAAAAACAGTTTGAGACGCTCTTGGTTGAGAATTCGAGGTATCTGATGATGTGAAGAGTTAATGCATTGGAACGAGCACCGCCGAGCTACTTGAGATAGATTCAGAAAATCAACTATACCTTCTCAAGTAAGCAGAATCGCTCAACGAAATATATGTTTTTCTGAATTCAGAAGATATGTGGAATCGAATGTTTCAAAGAAATCGATGTGTTACTGGGCAAATCTGAGAGTACCGGTAACCTAAAGATGGTAAGCCGTATTGTGCTATAGTTATGTACAAATTGACCTATAGCAGTGGTTCTCTCGTTCGGGTGCTTCATTACCGATGATCTGGCAGGCCATCGTCACCCATCCCCCCCCTGATACAAGAACACCATGATGGTATTTGACTTGAGTTAGCCTTTTCTTTTTTCTTTGTTAGACCACTGTGTTCCTCATTATTGCAATCGGTTATGATTGCATGAACATATTTTATTTTTCTGACGACATATATTTCTCTGAATCTAGAGGTTTTGTGGAATCGAACGGTGTAATGAAACCAATGTGATACGGAGCAAACCTGAGAATAACGTTAGTTTAAAAATGGTGGTTCTGCATTATGTATTATATAGTGAACAGGATTTGGTAGATCCTCAATTTCCACGACATTCGTTAGGAATATTCATTGGTAACTTGCGGAAATTATCCTGTTCGAATGCCTTACATTGGAGATGATCCGTCCTAACAATTTTATTTCGTTCTAAGCTCGAACCTTCTTTCTGATTGTGCTGTGATAGTAAGTTTGACAGTTTCTCTTCTCAAACGGAATCTCCAGATTCTTTAGTTTCAGAGATGTATATATGTCGGATGAACCGTTCCGACAATTTTGCTTCGTTCCATTCCCAAATCTTCTCCCTTATTGTCATTGTCCCTCTCATTTGTTTAGATCATAACTATGAAATCATTTGAAAAATAGCAGCAAACAAAAGGAAATGATAAATGAGTTCAGTTATAGTTAAATGTGGAGACACAAGTAGGAAATATTTGCATGTGGTTGGTGAATTGCAATCGATCTTTATTATAATATAATATTGAAATCGGTGATTCCGAGCTTGCAAAAGCTACCAATTTTAGATAGAAATGTTTGCTATTTTATTGCACACAGTTTAGTTTGCTCAAGAGAGTGTTGAAATTATATTGATTAATAATGCGATGATTAACCAATATTACGCTGCTACCCTCCTCACATTCAGTTCCCCTCATTCTGATATCCTTAGATTACCGTTCCGCACGAGAACCACTAATATGTCATATCGTGCTCTATAAGTTATGTTTTGCTGGCGTTTATTCCATCTTCACTTTTCGTTCAAATAGCATATAACGAACACACTCTTTTGATGATCGATTGAAATGTTCAACGGAATCGGACCGATATCTCAAGCAAATGTGTAACACTACTATTACATTTAGTCCCTCCACAATGCTTCCAATTCATTGTTTGTATACATTCTATGCAAGCGTAAACGAATGCATCTGCGTTACGTTATCGCGCCAAAAACTGTGCTCAGCACACTGGGTACCTGATGTGAAAGATTAATGGTGGCGGGAAATACTGCACTGCGTTATGTATTAACAATAAATGATAGCTTTCTAAACTCGTTTACGATCAGATAAAAATTAAAAGGATTTATGTTGACCCGAATGTTCGTAAAGGCAAAATTGGCTGTTTTTAGAGAGCCATGCTGTGAATTGAGTATAGTTCTCTGAGGAATAGGTATGCTTATCAATCGAAAAGTTTCAAAGGAAAGTCATCAGAATCATCAGTAAGGAGGAAATAAACAGGACCGAGGTGTGAAGAATGTATCAAGTTTCTGATCGCTGTTTAGCTGCATATTCTTGAATGATTTTAACGAGAGGTGTTGTCAAGAGGAGATTAAGATTTCGCTCATTTCAATACAATTTTGGGGAAAATCTAAAATTATGTAGATAAGGTAGAAATCATGTACGCTTCTCAATGTCTGTATGCGCGCGTGTCTAGCCCCTCAGCTAAACAAGTGCCCGAAAATCACTGTTTTCAACCGAGTGATATCCAAATGAAACCAAACCGGTAGCCGTCCAAAGCGATCTGTTCAGTAGCAGTGGAACATTCCGAATTGTTTCCAGATTAGATGTGGCCTCGCCTTTGAAAAATTGTTTAGGTGTGGCAAAATTTATCATTCCTTTATGCTTGCTTTCATCAGTAATTATCATCTCTTTATAGATCCCTTATCATATAAGATCGAACGTATGATGCTTGACTTTTTCAAACTTATCGGTGACTTGTCAGTTGGGTGTTGCTGACGGTTTGTTTAGGAACATAGACTTGTTTCATTGACCGTTGTTTTATCATTAATAACTCTTTAAGCTATTAGTAACTCCTTCGGAGAACATCTATCTTCATATCGTGTCTGTTCACTCATCCATACAGTGTTGCGCATAGAATGCCAATCATGTCAAGCTTACGGCTTGATTTGGAACCATTCTCTCAGTTCTAGGAACTTATCAGCTAACAAATGCAACAATTAATTTTTTGATTTTATTAGAACACTAACATTTTATTATATATATGAGGTAGACAGAGTTCGGTTTATTAATTTGTGGCCCTAAAGAGGGCCGTTGGGTTTAGATGAAGAGTTCAGTTACGCCTGCCTCAGTAAACGAATTTACTTGGAGCTGGTGTACTTGGTGACGGCCTTGGTGCCTTCCGATACAGCGTGCTTGGCGAGTTCTCCGGGGAGGATCAATCGGACGGACGTCTGCACTTCACGAGATGAGATGGTCGAGCGCTTGTTGTAGTGAGCCAGACGGCTAGCTTCGGCGGCGATACGTTCGAAGACATCGTTGACGAACGAGTTCATGATGGACATGGCTCGCGACGAGATTCCGGTGTCGGGGTGCACTTGCTTCAACACACGGTAGATGTAGACCGAGTACGACTCCTTGCGCTTGTTGCGTCTCTTCTTTCCTACTCTCGGCTTCTGCGACTTGGCGGCCTTCTTGGCTCCCTTAGCTGATGGCTTTGGTGGCATATCGGAACGAACGTTTATTAGCAACTTAGTCGGTAAATAACCAAGACTGATGGTGTGCATCGCTTTTCGATTTCTTTTTAATACATTATTCTGACCTCGCGCATAGGCCACGCCCACGTCACGCCCATTTACGCGCTAAAACATTGCCTATATAAACTGCTTGTGACTATTTGCAGGATCATTGCAAGTTATCGTGCGCTTATCAACCTAAATCAAAAATCATCATGTCTGGACGTGGTAAAGGAGGCAAGGCTAAGTCATCTGGCAAGGCCAAAACTCGCTCATCAAGAGCTGGACTTCAATTCCCAGTCGGAAGAATTCATCGTCTTCTCCGCAAAGGAAACTACGCCGAACGAGTGGGTGCAGGAGCTCCCGTCTATCTGGCCGCAGTGCTCGAATACCTGGCCGCTGAGGTTCTGGAATTGGCAGGCAACGCAGCCCGCGACAACAAGAAGACCAGAATCAACCCGCGTCATTTGCAGTTGGCCGTCCGTAACGATGAAGAATTGAACAAGCTCTTGGCTGGCGTGACAATCGCTCAAGGAGGCGTGCTCCCGAACATCCAGGCCGTTCTTCTGCCCAAGAAGACCGCCGAGAAGGCATAAGCGTCTGAGCATTTACGATGCTTGAACTCATCCTTTAAACCCAACGGCCCTCTTTAGGGCCACAAATTAATAAACCGAACTTTGTCTGTATATTGGTGATTGATTTGAATAAATTTAATGAATTAGTTGTGTGTAAGTCTGCCAAGCGAAAGAAATATGTCGATGTTAAAGGAACTGAAATGTATCGGTGGTTAACTGCAGTGTTAGATTGGATGTGGTCTCTGCAGATTACTAGTTGTTTGATATTGTTCAATTATGACGGGTGAAGAACGCGTCGTAAATACAATTACTTCTTTGGTGAAGATCATGAGACTGGAATTAATTTATCAGAGTAATCTTGTTACCAAACTGAAGGCGTAATCTGATTATCTGGTTACCGCTTGGGATTGATAGTCTACTTTAACTAACTGGTACAAGTCTAACTTAACTTTAACTAACTAACTAAATGAAACTGAATACTAAATACATCGGAAGATTATTTTATCCCAAACGAGCGTGCAGCACTTCAGTGAACCTTACTAAAAGCATTCTCGTATTTAGATTTATTCAGAAATGAAGTTATACCGTGTTGTACTTCTCATATCACTTACATACAGGTATAACTAGAGTCTGATTGCATTTAATCAATCGGTTCATTTTCACTGTTTTTATCAAACTCGTCAACGAAACTAAAACTCAAATTAGGTTATCAAACTTTCACCATGTTATCATCAAATTCATCTGCAAAACTAAAATTTAATATGTCTACTCCCAACCAAGTGCCATTGGATAAAACATTTCTCCTGCATGTACTTCAATGCATTCTTCAATATACTAAATACATCGATGTACTTATTTTATCCCAAACAAATGTGTAGCAACTTCAGTGTACTTTTCTAAAGCATTGGCGTATTCAGATTTATTCAGAAGTGAAGTTATACCGTGTTGTACTTCTCATATCACTTACTTTACATACAGGTATAACGAAATCTGATTGCAATATCGGTTTAGGGCTGAATACTAAATGTATCGGAAGATTATTTTATCCCAAACAAGTGTGCAGCAACTTCAGTGTACTTTTCTAAAGCATTCGCGTATTCAGATTTATTCAGAAGTGAAGTTATACCGTGTTGTACTTCTCATATCACTTACTTTACATACAGGTATAACGAAATCTGATTGCAATATCGGTTTAGGGCTGAATACTAAGTATATCGGAAGATTATTTTATCCCAAACAAGTGTGCAGCAACTTCAGTGAACTAAAAGCATTCGCGTTTTCAGATTTATTCAGAGGTGAGGTTATCGCGTGTTGTACATCTCATATCACTTACCTTACATACAGGTATAACGAAATCTGATTGCACTCAATCAATCGTTTCATTTTCAATGTGTTTTTATCAAACTCATCAACGAGATTAAAACTCCAATTGGGTTTTCAAACTTTCACCATGTTATCAACAAATTTTAAGTTGGTAAGATCAAAACAGCATTTCGTTCACACTCGCAGCTGAACATGTTATTTACGATTAGTTAGAGCACAGCAAGAAATGTTCGCACGATCGAAATGCCGTTGTGATATTACCGACCTGGGTAATCTTGCATTTAAGGTCAGTAAAATCAAAACAGCATTTCGTTCGTTCACATTCGCAGTTGGTAAGCCTAAGCTCAAGCCTAAGCCTAGGCTTAAGCCTAAGCCTAAGCCTAAGCCTGAGCCTAAGGCTAAGCCTGAGCCTAAGCCTAAGCCTAACTACACCACACACTTAACTGCAAATGTGAACGAACGAAATGCTGTTTTGATTTTACTGACCTTAAATGCAAGATTACCCCGACCTGAATTACAACAGTACTAAACCACAATTTAATATCTCCACATCCACATGAGTGCCACTGGATAAAACATTCTTCCTGCATGTACTTTATTGCATTCTCGTTCGACAAGGTTATATTAGTATACATGTCCAATCATAGTTTTTGATGTCAGCATAAGCTTGGCGCGACTGAAAGGGGCGGTGCTAATTAAAACACCACATGGAGTCGCAGCGTGCGCCACGTATCGGTGCTGCATAAAAGGTGAATGAACATCCACTGAACCATCAGTTCACCAATTGAGCAAAAATCGTGATGTCTGGCCGTGGTAAAGGTGGTAAAGGTCTCGGGAAAGGTGGCGCAAAGCGTCATCGCAAAGTGTTGCGTGATAACATCCAGGGTATTACCAAGCCCGCAATTCGTCGTCTTGCACGTCGAGGTGGTGTCAAACGTATCTCTGGACTCATCTACGAGGAAACCCGTGGTGTACTCAAAGTATTCCTGGAAAACGTGATCCGCGATGCAGTCACCTACTGTGAACACGCCAAGAGAAAGACCGTCACAGCCATGGATGTGGTGTACGCCCTGAAACGACAAGGCAGAACCCTCTACGGTTTCGGAGGTTAAGATCTCGCGATCGTCTCACGAACAACATTCTTAAACCCAACGGCCCTCTTTAGGGCCACAAATCAATAAACCAAACTTGATCATTTGTTACATGATGTAATTGTGAATAAAGTCAACCCATCAATAAGTGTTATAAGTTTTTGCTCTTTAATTTCGAAAAGGCCTGACTGCGGTGATGTGTGCGAGGTTTTGCAACTGTGAATGGCTCATGTACACTTCAATATGGTGTCGATGTGCTAAGTTTTTAAAGAACTTTGAATATCGTATGTGGACGAACAAACTGATCTCTGAATAAATCTATATGAACGTGTTTATAAGAGTCTTGTACAATATTTACAACAGACGAAACATGCACGTGATCAGTACTCTAAAATCGGTTGCATAGATGTTTTCTCGAGCATCAGATGAGATAAAGTTGAATGTAGCAATCAGCGTTATAGACGTTTGGAAATGCGTGCTTGCTGCATACGATTATGGTGAGGTTACAATCGCGTGGCGTGACGCACATAATCCCCGCACATTTATGCTGTTTTCGAGTGTTTGCATTGTCCGCAATATGTAATATTACTCTCTGCATACCCTATCTCGTCTCTAAGGGTTTGAAACAATCGATGCTAAAAACTCTTATCTTGGAGATTAAAGAACAGCAATGTCAACGGACGCATAAAGTGGGAAAAACAATTCGTCCAAACAACAGATGCTATAGTCCATTTGGCGGGATGTTCTATTGTTCATATTGCTATTCGACAGGCAAATTATCATATAACTAATGAAATGACGATGCCCCACGCCATCGATTTGGCGGTAAAACTGTGCGATAAGGGCATTCGGTTCGATTGAATCGATGATTTGTTTGCTTGCGAAGGGAAAGAGAGAGCACGACATTCAAGTGAACATTCACTATTCAATGGAGGGAATTATTGATTAAGGGATTTGAAAATGTTGCGCTGTGATAGATGCAGAACCGTCAATACATTAAACAATGACAATACCATAATTTCATGAGAACAATCTCAAACGGTTGAGGGACCGTTATGAACATCTGACTACTTTTAGTTGTGGTACTAACCAGGTGAACAGCCCGCTAAATAAACCACTCGTAGTGACTGTGACGTAGCGCGCAAATTAGTGAATTTTCTAAATCTCATTTTGGAAGCAAATTAAAATGTCCTAGTCTCAAGTTTCATCCGATATCGGTTATGTCGTATTTCAGGTTGATCAAATCACAACGGCGTTTCCTTGATACGAACATTTCTTACTGTGCTCTAACTAACTTAAGTAACACACTCAAGTGCGAATGTGAACGGAATGCCGTTTTGATTTTACCAACCTAAAATGCAAAATTACCCCGATACCTTTACGTCAATTCGGCCAGATTCCGACCGAAGGATTCTGAAAGTCGCGTCAGGAATCCTGAACGTCGGAGTCGCAAAATGTGTACTCGGCGGAATTCCGACCGAAGAACTTCGAAAGTCGATCGGAATGCCCGATGTCAGCATGTCAAATTGTCACCTCGACCAGAATTCTGATCGCTGCAATCGCAGAAGGTCAATTCAGTCCAGTTTCGATCAACCTTGATGATATTTGATTTCCCCACCATAAATTCTTAATGCATTTACTTGTTCCTATTTCATTTGACGTATCGATTGAGCATCGCAAAAAGGGCGCCAATTTAGTGGGCGGTGCTTCGGCGAGATTGCCTATAAAAAGCCATCGCAGGCCGCTGCCACTCATCGTTCAATTTCATTTGACGCACTCGTTCTCGCTGAAATAATGGCTCGTACCAAGCAAACTGCTCGCAAATCCACTGGTGGAAAGGCTCCTCGTAAGCAACTCGCCACGAAGGCAGCCCGCAAGTCGGCACCGGCTACTGGTGGTGTTAAGAAACCACACAGATATCGTCCAGGAACAGTCGCACTCCGTGAGATCCGTCGTTACCAGAAATCAACGGAGCTTCTCATCCGCAAACTGCCCTTCCAACGATTAGTTCGTGAGATCGCTCAGGACTTCAAGACCGACCTTCGTTTCCAGTCGTCAGCCGTTCTTGCACTCCAAGAAGCCAGTGAGGCATACCTCGTTGGATTGTTCGAAGACACCAATCTTTGCGCCATCCACGCCAAGAGAGTTACCATCATGCCAAAAGACATCCAACTCGCACGCCGCATTCGTGGTGAACGAGCATAAGAAGCGTGCGTAGCAGCATTCGGCGGCTCGTCAAACTTCAATTCCAAACCCAACGGCCCTCTTTAGGGCCACAAATTAATAAACCAAACTTTGTCAATGATGCAAGTGTTCTTGTGCATAATAAATGAGTACGTGTGCTTTGTAGCTTGTGTGGGTATCTAGTAAGTTATTGAAAAGCAATTGTTCCAGTGCGGTTGCGTTGGTTACATTGCGGTGCTTTTGCTGACAACGGGTGCAGCCGTGCGTGCTTATGTGCTCACAAGCGTAGCACGAGCTGAAGCCTGTGTGTTGGTCTCATCACTGGGCTAAACATAAGTCTAAGTTTAAGCATTCTCCTGACTTGACTTGCGTTGATACACATGGCGCTAAGTGGTGATCTAAGCATACGCACGCAGTAGAGCCCGTTATCAGCAAAAGTGCCTGAACTGCACAAACCTATTGTCGGATAAAATAATAAAGCGTACGTACGAAGGAGGTACTTACATTGCTTGACATGTAGCGAAGTCGTCTCAGGTGACGCTTATTGTCCCATTTCTTTTCTCAACCGGATTGTTATTCAATCAATAAGTTGTTATCTAAAGAGGCTATCGAAATCGTCTCCATCTTTCAGTGCCGTTAAATGAGAAAACCTTGGAGAGTGCACCTGAACTGAAATGCAAAACTACTATAGGTGAAACCTTGTTGAGTTACGTCAAGTTTTACTCTGCTCCTGAAGATTTCAAAACTTACACATACGAATCCAATTCAATCAGCGATAATACCTGAGAGGAATTTTATGGGGCATTGAAAGATTTTATTGATAGCATCACAGTTACTTTGGCATAGATTATCGTCCAAAATATCTTGAATGCAAGCATATTCAGTAGGCGAAGACTGTTAACAGCTTACAAGGGAACGAAAATTATGCATTCGCTACCATTAGGAAGAATTATAATTTAAAATTCGCTGAAAGCATCTCCTATTCAAGAACAACAAATTTGCACAGACCAAAGAATTTATGAAACAACAAGGAAACGTTAGTTAACATTTAAAACGAATAAATATTTGAAACGAAACGAAACAAAAGATTTGAACACTGCAGATGAATGAACACATAAATAAACAAGTACTTCTTCAACCACATCCAAACGAACAATAACAAATAATTAGATACAATCCAAGTACCAATATCACATCCAGACGGTTATCACACCGACCAAAAATACCTACGTATAAATTTTCGGACTTCATAAAAAGCTCAAAACAGGATGAGTTGTTGAACTACATCTCACCTATCAGTATCATCTCATGAATACATTTTGTCACATGAATGAATCAATCGATCACAAAAAACGAACAGTTTGTTTAAAATTACTGCGCACTAATGATTTGACAGAAACGCTAAGGATTATACCAGTCCAAGAAAAGTAACGTGAAAGTAAGCACAATTATACAAAACAATAGAATGACGCGTCTCGATGCCATATTTTGGATTGCCTCTCGGATTTGTTCATTGCCTTCGCGTATATTCTCGACCGTATGAACGGCTGCTTCGTTCACGAATTCAATATCGCGTTCTTGATCTAATACCTGAATTTCAAAATTATATTTTATGTCAAGGATGAACACATTCTTTGAATTGCCAGCCTAATGAATTCATTAGACTATTGCATTTAATCCCTTTTTAATCTCATCATTCCCACATCGATACGAAACCTCTTCGTAGCTAAATTAAAATAAGATAGGGAATATATGGGAAGAGGTTACTATAAACTGATGATTTGTGAATAATTTCAACCCCATTCCATCAAAAATGATAATCTTGCTAATAATTTGGAAAATAAATGATACTGGAACGTTGAAATGATATGAATGCCTAACAATCCGTCTGATAAATTCGAGCTCAGAGGAATGGAGATTTCAAGTGAATATTCATATGAGAATGAACGACAGCGTGGATAATTCTTCTAGACCATTGTAAGAATTCCATAAAACTCGAAAAATTCGAATACTTTTTCAGCGAACGTCTCTTGCAATCGATGAATTTGATTCATCTGCTTTTCGATTCGCAGAACATCGCTATCAACTTGCGCTAATTTCGAATAAAGTTTCTCATTTTCTGCCATCAATTGAACGTTTTCCTTTTCCGTCAGATGTTCAACAATATCGAGTTCCGCCGGTTTTTCGTCTTGATCCGATGCGATCAGCTTATATCCACCAACATGTTTTTCGAATGTACCTGTTTGAGTTGGCTTTTCCGTATCAATTGATTCCTTTTCATCACCTGAAATACCATAATTTTTTCAGTCCTATTGATAAATTACCGTGCATTGCTTGCGATCATCAATAAAATGCTTTATTCATTGTTTTGGTGGTGAACGTTCTATTGTGATTCATGAATATCAACTGAGATTGAGTTGGTTCATTTGAATAACTTTGACTTACTGAAAAGTCACCAATCCACAGATACCCTCGATTTTCAGAAATGCTCAACTGAATACAAATCTAAGTCCCAGTTTCAGAAAAAATATCCAAATATCGAATTTCAACGAACCGAACAAGCTGAATTGCTGTCTCTTCAAGCATCCGCTCAAGAAAAATGAATCTAACGAAACCTTTCGTATGTTTACGTCGTCGTCGAACACCTGAACTCGGACTGTGTGGATGCTCCGTTGAATCTGATGTTTTTGCGGTACTCGGGGTACCTTGGCTATCACCGAGCAACATGTTTGTACCGTCGTATTGGTCTTCCCGAAGTTCTTGGTTATTTCCAGGGAATTTTGCTTCCGACTTTGCATTTCATTCTCGTGCAGCTGTACCATTGTTGATAATCTTAAGATTGCATTGATGTTTAGCACAAAAATAATTTGGTTTCATGAAAGAGACACCTTTCGAATCTTTAGTAAACTAAAAACTTCATTTACGGTGCCGTTGCTTTAATTATGAAGAACGGCACTCCATAAGTTTAACAGCTTAGTTATTTTAAAATCACTGAAATATACGAATTCGATTTGTGAATTCAACATCTGATTTTAATTTATCGAACATCACTTCACTGTTATTGTTATCGTTAGATATGATTCAAGATCAGTTTCAAATTCTAACTTTGTCATTCGGTTCATTGCAGCCATTCGTCGCAGTCGCACTGATCTTAGCTCGGTGATCATTTTTGTGACCCTCTTCAAATAATTATTCAGTATTTTAGCAACCTGAAACAAACACGATTGAAAAATCAACGAATAAACAAGTCGAACTCTTCGAAATTTCAATATGGATGATTTATTTGCTATGTTAAACAACTCACTAACTTCTTCAAGATGAATCAACTGATCGGCAGCACGCAAATTCTGATCGCAACGAATCTGTTGCTGGAATGAACGAATCAACTGCGAGCATTGTCTTATAGCACACTCCGTCTCGTCGTCCATCTCCTTGCGTTCCCACTCGGACATTCCTGAGGATTATCTGATCGTGAGTGAGGGCTTTCTTCATTGTTTTGGTTGTGAAGTTTCAATTGTAATTCATGAATAATAACTGAGGTTGAGTCAGTTCATTTCAATATCTTCAAACGATCGATGATAATCATGATCCATATTGATAACGATAAAAATATCAACAGGACTGTGATAATAATAATAATAATAATAATAATAATATGCAGAAATATGATAATAATATAATAATAAAAGTAATAATAACATAATAACAATAATAACATAATAATATTAATAATATAATAACAATAATAATATTATCGCAATTATATAATAATAATTATTATATAATAAGAATCGGCAGTAATGATAAATATAATTATTGGTATTGTGATATTATGATGAGGTTAGTTATTGGCAAATGAAGAACCTTTCGATGTGGATAGCGCAAATCCATTGCAGTGACCAACAGCTGAGATGTAATCCTTACGTCGAGATATAATCAAATCGCGTAATTCAGTTAACGAATTGCGGATTTCGTCAGCTTTTGAAGTATACAACGAGAAATTGGAACTATCTTTACTGATCACATCATTTGATGGCTCTGATGAGGGTTGTTTTGATGTTAAAACTGAAATCGTGAATTGTAAATGTTAAATTGAAAAGTTGAAATTCTCAGCGAACGATTTCATTCATTTCAACATTTCGGACCCACAACAGGCTTCAGGCACTGAGACTTCACAGATGTGAAATTTTCATTCGGAAATACACACTTTTAATTGTTTTCGAAGGATGCAATTGCAATCACATAACATGATGCCATGTGATGAGTTGACTGCTGGATTTTGGATTCACGAGTGGAGTTCTGTTTTAGAATTCTTTAAGAAGATCCAACAACGATTCCGTCCCGTGTCCATTACGACCGACAGTAACTGATATTGGGAACATCTGAAAGAAATGAAAAAAAAAGAAATCAATGAAACGAACCATGAGAAACCACTTTCTCTTCGCTCTTAGTGTCGTCGTTGAGTTCACGTTTGTTTCGAGCTGCCTGCCGGATCTGGATCGTTTTCACTCGAGCTCGAAACAGCGACGTATTATCGACAGGCATTCTTCCTTACCCTGTATGCGATTTGTCACAGATTTGCACTTGCCATTTTACTGCCTCATTAATAATGACGAATATTGGTATTCGTACCATTAGTACTGTCATTATTAAGGCAATAATAAGGCAACATTCGATATCGAGGAAAACGTTCTTCTGTTATGCAGAATTCATGCCCGAAACCCAACTAAATAATCATCAATGCCATTCGAACCTAAGTCAGCAGTCAAATGCTACGTTTGTTTTGTATTTAATCATTTCTCTTGTTATCAATGCCATTAATGTTATTAATATTATCACTATGATTATTATTATTAGAACGAACAACCGAAAATACATCGAAACAAAAAGGAACATCATTTTCCTCATCTTTTGAATCCCTTTAAGTTGACAGATTAGTCTACCGGATTATGGAGCCTTAATCCCGACCTTAACAGTTGAATGGCACAGCGTTAATCTTGATCTTTTCAATGTGAACAATTTTTTACTTATGTTTCTTGATTATATTATATGCTTTTGGCTGCTTATTTGTTTCTAGTGCATATTACATTGATAAATGAAAATATTTTGGATTGCTTGGATAGCAGGTTCAGCGAATTTATGAAAATATCCTCTAAAATTGTCGATTTCTTGAGGTACCAATGGATTTCAGGATGGTTCTGTTCATTTGGATCCAATCATGAGTAATCAGTAATTTTAACAACAATTACAATTCAATAATTTAATTCCAGTTTTACTCACATCAATACTAGTATACAATGTTCAGCCCCACTGCTTTCTGAAGGCCCGTTATTGTTCTCCTTTTAAATTTCAATTATTTCGTCCATTAAGAATTAAACATCAATAAATCTTGTATAATAACAAAGAACAACATAGAATAAAGACCTTCACTGCATATGGTAACTACCGACAGAGTTTATAACCTATCATTATTTCTTAATTTGCAAATGTACTCGCATAACTGGTAGATCAGTGGTTTTCAACATTTTCGGGCAGTCGCTCACGTAGGTTCACATCGTGATCAAACGTTCTCGCTTTAGTGACAAGTGGAAATATTAAATATTGAAATAATTTTCAGAGGTTTATCCAGATCCGTCAAGATCGTCTCTTTAAAATCGCATTATTGGTAGCTTTGAGAACTACTTTTCTAAATGCTTTCAATTAGTTGAAAGGCAGTGAAGCATCTACTATAAGATCGAACATTTTCCGAACGTACACTCGAAGAAAATATGTTTCAATTCATGCATTTTCTGTTTCTGCTGTATTGTTCGCATACTTCATGCTATTACTTTTACTGTGTACTTTTCGGACACCTATAATCTAACGTGCATACAACTCATATCCACCTATACAATTATGCCGTAAATATTGAGTGTGCTGTCATGATTAAATTCAATAGTGAAAAATTTTGATTTGTAGGTTACAACTCAAATGTGCCTCACTTATTTCTGTTAGTTTCCCAGTTGCTTTCTGCTGTTTGAATGAATGAATGCTAAAGAATTTAACCGACATCAATGTCAACGTCAATATCAATAGTGATATCAACATAAACCGAAAACAAACACTACGGTGTTTGTTTCCAGCTAGCAAACTGTCAATAAACATAAATGGGTTAGCAGTCAGCGAATGTGGTTAGTTATTTGTGTTTGCGCATTCTCATTTGCTTTAATAATAAAGGCTGCGTTCTTTTGCGACGCTGGATGGGAGGAAGGGTGCATATGAAACCGAACGAACGAAGGCGTATATGAACGAACATGACTGAGATGATAAAAGAAGGATTAGTGTCGCGAAAAACATCCTGATGGATGGATGGATACTATGTGCTGCTGCTGCTGCTTTGTTTAGGCTTTCAAACAAATTAAAGCAGGCAGCTCAACTCAACGCACTCAAATACTGATCGATAAGAGGAGCTAAAGGTGGTTAAATGATGATCTGAGAAGCTTATAGCTAACATCTGACAGGGCTTACGGCTTGCAACCAGCCAGCCAGCTGTGCTTCAAAAGGATGACAATAAAGTAAGAGTTTGCGCTCTCTATGTATCGTTGAGAGTTGTCATGAAATCGAGAGTTTATGCGCACGGAGACGACAGTCGGGAATCGCCTAAGCTCAAGTTTCCTATTCCATGACCACAAGCTGGAGGACAGTAATAACTAGAATCAGACGACAGCATAGTTCGTGTTGTTGTTCATGTAGAATGCTCACTAAACAACGACAGCATCAGAAAATCAACATTGTAAGTGTTCGATTGCAATACGCCTTATTGAACAAAAAAAGGAACAGAAAAATTGTTTGAAAACTAATGAAATGAAAAGAATAAAATAAAATTCAAGTTTTAAACCAATCTATGAATAATGTGATGATAAATATTAATGTTATGATGATATAACATATGAATAATAATGAAACACAAATGAACATTTAACAAATACAATATGTGCTGCGATAATTACGATGACATATATACTGTGAGAATATTTTTTAGAGCAGAGATAAAAATGTCGAATAAATGATGAACAAATGAATAGATGAAAAGTTGAATTGGGAAAAAATTCTAGAAAAATGAAATATTCAGCAAAAAAACGAAACAAAGAATAAATTCAACGCAAATAACGTGTCATTTGATATTGAAATGGAACGAAATTTTTTGAAAATCGATTGGAAAATTAAAGAAAAACCAATGAAACAGAAAAGAGAATTCATCAAAGAAGAACGAATAAAATATTCATCAACGCTTTCATGTATAAATTTTCCATCATTATAATCAGCGAGAAATAAAAAAGACTTTTACAGCGTAACACAAACGATATGGTGGGAAAAATGAGTGGAAATTTTAATGGGTAAATCGTATAAAAAATACATATAGAAGCGTGACTGATTCAATGTATAATATTACGAGAAAATAAGAGAGCCGCTAAAGATAGAAGAGTGGTAATGGGTTTACGAGGAATGGAATATCATTTTCTAAAAACCACCATTTTTCCCCCAAAAAATTGGCCGAATAAATTACGAAATTATGACTGGCAAGGCGTTTGTGACTGATGATAAAATATCATTTTTTTCCGTTCTCCGGCAATGAATCAATTTTCGAGAAAATAAAATGAAGAGCCACATGGTGAATTTAAAAAATAAATGACTCGCTTTCAATGAATAAATAAATTTGCAGCATATCAATGAACGTTCGTTCGCTCATCAGAAAATCAATTCAGAATTCACTATGAATCGTATAAAAACTCTAAACGAACTAAATTAAACACTCCATAATCTGACAGATCGATCGTACTCTTCAACATCGTACTATTCAATTTTACCTGCCACATCTCTCAATTGTCAACAAAACTAACTTTCTAGCAGTATTCAGGTAAACAGATTCATTCAATAGACCAAGTGAATTCGACCATCTATTCCTCAAACTACCAATTTATTCATTCCATTCTCTATAAGTATTATTCACGTAAAAAGCATTTCCAGTATTATTCTCATTACTGCCACACACATCTATCATCGATTCAATTCCAAATTTCTCAAAGCCAACCAAATTTCATGTGACACTGCTATCCAATTTCATCTGGCATCAATCTCAATTGCGATAACTCAATTCAACGAAGGAGACAAAACTGAAGAAAAGAATCGAAACATAGGGAAAGTAAGAGCAGAATTTCAATTGAATTACATAGCGAACGAGCTCGGAATATTCCTTAAAAATCAAACGATGAATAAATTTAAAACAAAAGAACGAACAATGTCGAAAAACACCATAGATTACAATTCCGAATATACACACGATATTATAGATAATATTTTACGCTTTCAATAAATAGAAAAATAGATAAATAAATAATTCAACAAATAATTGAATATTCGAAACGAGTGGATTATTACACGGTAGTGGTTGAAATATTACCGATACTGATTCAGAGGAGCGACGAAAACATACTGATTCCAAGGTCCAGAGGCATTCGGGGTTCCGGTCCTAACAATATTGGACCTAACTTTCGATAATTCCCAATTCAAATTCAGTCCAACCCAAAGTCCACATTTGAGCTTGGGAAGGAAAATTTTCTGGCAGTTTATTAAATGATCAAGAAATTCACAATGATCACAACGATCATCGATACTACTATCACTATTCTTATTATTGTTGTAAATACAGAAATGAACGACAATGATACCATAAAATAGAGTCATGAATGGATGAAATATCCGGATCATCAATAACTTAATCAATCAATAATCAATAATCGACATACGTATGGAAAGTATGTGATCAAGAAGAAGAAATACAATGATAATAAATCGAAACATCATTCAATTTCACCATCCATTCCAGTCACTGAATTATTCCATTTATTCATCTGATCGTTTCAACGAATCAATAGAGAAGATCAAACTTTTCCGACACCAAATCACAGGTTGAATTCAATAAAAATTCACCACGAAAGAATAATCACTGAATTTGTTATTTGTTTGATGCCCAAATGACAATAATGATGATGAGTACCACTACAATAGCACACATTATAATGATCATCTTAATATTCTTCCACCAATATTTGCGTTTCAACGTTGCGGCTGACTTCTCGAATTGCGACGCACCTTCCTGAAAGCAGCATTTTTTGACATTTCAATCACCAATTAATTATTATTTGAAAGCGATTTCGTCAACTTTGTTTCATTTCTGTCGTTGAACAAAATGAAATCAACTACACACAATTCGAAAAAATCTGCCTCATTTGCTAAAAACTCAACATAGAAGTAACAAGAAAAAACTCGTTTCCAGATTTTGCGCACAATTTTTTTTTCAGAAAATCCCCTCTGACCTTTTTCGCATTGTTACTGTTATAGCAGCAATATCAATAAGCAGGTTTTTAACTATTTGAGCAATGACGTATGAGAATGATTCACGCAAATTTTCATTTCATGAGAATTGCATTCACTAATATCAGCAACACACTATAATTGCACTCTAGCAGTATGCGTGTCGATAACACGAATTAGTAATCATAATATAGAACTATTGCACAGTGTTTAGAGGGAAGCACGGAAGGAAGTGCTGCTTTAAAAATGTGCCATTTCATTGAACGTTCAAAAAGCATTCCATTAAAATTTCTCACAAATTTATTCAAGTGAAATGAGGCGACAATCCAATATCGCCATTCCAAAAAATTCCTAATGGATCATGCTGTCGAATAAAAATTCATAAGTGCCACCACTACTACAATGATGCTGCCGAGATTGTATCAATATAAACTCATGAGTGCATGAATACGTATTCCCTAATGCGTGTTATTGCCTGAAATTTTAGCAGTGAGGAAAAATTGCAGAGTACAAAAATAACCTGCAAGGCATCAGCACGATCGTCCAGTTGCGATAACTTCTGATCACGTTCCAGAACTTTCTCGACATTTACCTGGAACGAGAAAAATGTGAAGAAGGATACGATTCTGACGGGTTTACGCTTCATTTGTTGGAGGCAACGTTGTGAAATTGAATCGAATCATACGAAAAGTTGAAGGTTGAATAAGATTTTTATTTTCATAGTTTCCTGTTTGAATGCGTTTCTTTGACTTTGGCTTTCATTTGAATTCATTCGAAAGAAATTCTCCGATTTTTGGATTTCTTATGAATCAATTCTTGGGTTTTTTTTGGTTTATCATAATCCCACTTCTCAAAACGTTATGAATGCGTTGTTCTGATCATCAAACATCATTTTGATTATCACACAATCTCCAAATTAAAGCTTTTTCCATTCAGCTTAAGCAAACCGTATTCAGCCAAGCATGGATAAACGCCATGTACTTTTTGAACATTTCCATGGGGATGAAATGAAAAATAATCGATGAATCTCGCGACTAAAAAAAAATTCCACCATTCAATTTCATTTACTGAAGTAATTGTTTTTTCTTTCAGAGAGTAGCAGCCGGGTGGTGCCCATTAGTGGATTAAAACAACTGCTTAACATGAATATGGCTGGCTAGCTTTAGATTATTATATCATCCCCTTACCATCCGTTGTTAAATTACCAATAAATGCTTGCTTGTAGAATTGCGATTTCGACTTTAGTTTAGCCTCAATCTTTAGTTTCAGCTCTGATCTACCGTGATGTTCAGATAACACTTTGATTCAAAAATCAAGTTTAGATGGCTCATCGACGTCTGCCATTCCAACGAAAGACTTTTAGCATCGCTCAGGATTGCATGTCACTCATGAACCCACTCATATGTCTAGATCAGATGTACACAATTTTTAGATTGAAGATACACAATCCATAGGTGCCCCCTTACTTTTCACTTCACTTCTTCCACATCAACCTCCGAATTTTTTAGAATCCTTCAGAGGTCCGTTAAAAATGTCAGTTTGAAATTTACAGATAATAGATTTTCACAATTGTCTTCGTTTTTTTTTTGCTCCTGTGCTCCTTAAGTAACGTTAGGCACATACATTCACCAGTTTGACAGCATAAACACCAAGTATCATTCCTTATAGCTTGATAAGTAATACTCATTATTATTATTATGAGATCATATTGTCGTATCATTGTTTTCTATCAATTATCATTTTCCTTCATGATGGATGCTAGCAGTATTACTTATCAAGCGAATAAGTAATACTGTTGGCATCATGAGAATATTAACGCCTTTCTTCCATCTCAACAGAATTCTTGTTGAAATGACATGGAATATGCGCTTGTTCCAAATGAACAAAGAAACAGTCGTTATAAAATCGACATCATTCTTTCATCATTCTATTCCATGCATAAATTTGTGCACACTTACAGACATACATAAATGAATGAATGAATACATTTTTTGAGCACTTTTGCGGTCTCTATCATTAATTTTGGAATGTCAATCAATCACATGACTCCAGTCACATGTGTTGTGCTTTCTTATCTGCTTCACATGCAGTCAAGATTGATGGCTTGCGAATTGGTGTGACCACCAAATGAGAGAGTAATCAACCGTTGATTGACATCATTCATGCACTCACACCACCACCACCATGCAATACGCCGCCTCTATCCATATCGAATTCATCACTTTTCAATGCTGGCACTACGAATTCAATGCTGAATAATTCAGCGTATCCCTGAATAATCAGCATGCATTTGGCTCGGTCTTGGCCTCAGTATATCGTCGTCGCATGTTACGTAATCTGCTGCTGCTGTCACACGATTTCCCCAAAAGCTTGCCGAAATAACATGCTCAGCAAAAGTACATTTCTACCAAAAAATCTACCACATACTGACAAGATGCCGTATGAAATCAATCCTAGCTGGATTTTTGCATTAAGATATTCAAAGGCTAGTGTAGTAGACATTCGAAGCAAATGTCGTCCTCGGATTGTCTCCCTCAAGTAGCGTGCTCCTTTCAAAATCAATACAATTCCAAACAATACGGCTAACGTAATCGCTAATTTCTAGTCTGGTCAGTGTCTTTCTCTTGCTTTCCGCTTAATGACACTTAGTAAATAGGTGGAAAAACACCCTTAAAAGATTACAAGTTTATACTTGTTCCGACGAGATGCTTGCAGAAGATTAAAAATGAAAATTGCTTCTTCGAACGCTTCAAAATCTTCTCAAGTGTAAAATGCTTTTCATTTATTTTTTAGCTGCTTTCACATCGACTAGAGACGAAGACAGCGTGAAGAGCATGCTAAACTTGCACTAAGTGATTGTGAGTCCATTAAGATTGAACGCATGAAACCATAAAATGATGATTGCTTCCGAAATAATGCATTAGTCTGTTCGGATGATGAAATGCATGATAAATTTTCGACAGAAAGGAAATGTTCTAATGAATACATACAAACACAAATATTTCTAAAATTGGTCGAAAACAAGAAAGTGAATTCATCAAAATTAATGATGCGAATCAAACAAAAAGAGTTGAAAGCCGCCGAAAAAAGCTTCAATTGGAAACCAACAAATAATGTCGTTCCATATTCAGACGGCATTAATTATCCTCTTCGTTTCGCAGTCAATACGCCTATTGTTAGAAGAGAGGACGGACGGACGCTTGCAACGTGGCAGTGAAATCGATTCATCAGTGGAAATTTCGGTGAAAAAAAGGAACAAATGAGAGAGGAAATGAAATGAACTTGTGTGAATTTTATGAAAATAAAGTTGATAATTAAATGGAATCCGTTCTCTGTTGCACAAGAACACACAACGGATACAATTCCGCCGAATCTTTTTCATTTCTTGTTAAGGTCTCCTCAACTTGCTGATGAATTTCCAGTAAACCAGTAAGGCAGCTAACTATCAATGGGATCATCACAAGAAAAATAGCAAATCATCCTAAAATTATTCATTTCATTCCAATTCCCGCATTCGGAATATTTTGTCTCCAGCAAAACTTAGTCTCCAACCATAATCCTAAGATGGATATGATTCGTTATTCTCATATGTGATATCATGTCTTTCAAAACGAATTTTAAAAAAACGTCTTTATGACAACAGCCCACTAAATTTCCAATGCTCTTGATGCATTAACGAAGCTCTTAATGCATGAAGAAAATATGATAGATGGTGAAATAAGAGACTAATTGAACGAATAAATAATGCAGAAATAAATGGATGCATTATGACTATCTCACTATTTTTGTCCTTTCTACTTATTGGTGTTCACAGAATACTTCTTTCTGTTTACAGAGATGTTCAAGATGCATGATAATCATGCATTTCAGACAATGTTACGAACGAATCTTCATCAGTATAAATCTATTTTAATGCAAATGAATGCTACTGCATCAGTAGCATCATGAAATTGTTTCGTGTGCATTTCTTTGAATCCCGAACAAATTCATTCAATTAAACCATGAGTGTACATTTCGAGTTTGCACACTGCATGATATTGTTCGATGAGAATTAGTGTTGGTTGGTGAATCAATTCAATGAATGCACGACGTCTTTACTTACCTTCATAATACCAACGACCTCATCGACTTGCGCTTGAGTTTGCTGAAGTCGTTTATTGGATGGTCGTGGTCCTTGAGGTGCAGCACCTCCTACTCCGGGCGCTCCACTTCCTTCTTGTCCTGCGCCTTCCATTGCGCTGAAACATTTTCATTTTTATTAACTGCCATAAAATCATCATTATTGTTATTTCGATAGACAATTCAGCTGATCAAAACATTATTATGATTATTCAGTTTGATAATGATGCTCGATAATGCAGATGCAGCACTAAACATCGATCATAATGCTGATAACAACAATACCCTACTGATAACACTGTTTGCAAACGGATATCAACTCATCACATAAAAATCTCCTATACCGATTCTCACTCTGAACAACAAACACACGTATGGGTGAATGAGTAATCGTAAGCGAAAACGAGGCCACGTCATAATCGCTATGAAGTGACGATGTGTAATTAATTGGCAGGATAAGGCGCACTGAGGAAGCGTCTTGCTAATTGTAAAACGGATATCAAAATGACGCACGAATGCTATTATCCATTAAGAAAACAAAAATTCTGACGACGCATTACTTCAACGATTGACAGCGATAAAAGTGTTCGGAAGATGATGGCATATCAATTGGATATACATCATCACGCATGCAAATTGTAGCACGCTTCATCAAACGGTAATGATAACAATTAAAAGTTCCGTTCGATCATTACCATAAGCATTTATTTCTCTACAAAATGAAATCATCACCCACGTTGTGACTATCATCGTTATGCTGATCATGCTAATAAGCGGTTTAAACTGTGATTACTACAACTATGCTAATGATCGAAAATTTTTTCTAATGATTTTGTTCTCAGGTACTCACAACAGATAATAATGGGATATTTCAAATCACGATTGCTCGACATGCGCATATATTCCTTGAAAAAAACAACAACCCATCCATCATCAGTCCCAGTATTGTATCGCAATACAATCGTTCTTAATTGCATGTGCATGTAATCAAAATAAAACTCTGTTCTCAGATAAATTCACTGAAAGCTTTCAAACTTTTTGAATGTTAACTAATCACATAAACACAACGCAAAAAAAGCTTCCAAAAAGTAAACTCGTCAAAACCGAATACAAAATCAATCAGAATGTAAACATATCACATGAAAGAGTATAACATTATCAATCGATTCACCACCACATTCCCATACAACTCATCGCACTATAATCATCACCATACGAGTCCGTCCTTCTAACGTTTCGAAACGAACGCGTTTGTTTGTTCATCGTCAATAAAATCGAGCAACGCAGAACGCCCAACACACACACATACTTTCTTTTATCGCGTTGCGTTGTCAATCAGTATATCAGAACATTATTATTGCTAGCTCAAAACTACTGGGGGTGTTGTTTCGTGAAATAATTTAATCACTCCGTTCAATGCCCTACTCGATATCTCACATCTGAGCAGTAGTCATTTACTGAGTAATCGTTTGTGTTATTTAATCTAATAACAACAAATAGATGTGTGGCACAATGAAAATAAAATTAATTTACATTGCTTATTTGTTCATAAATTTGATTGCATTCCTACGAGAAATCGACAAATGACGAAAATAAATTCGTAATGATATAGATTAATTATAATGAATATGATGTTAGTTCAACAACAAGAAGAGTGCCTCAGTAATCATATGGCCTCGTTAATTCTCGCATGAACGACAGTTCCTTGAATTCATCGAAACTCTTTAGCATCATCATATCATTTTTGACTAATCTCTCGTTCAGCATTGATTTCTCATCTAAAAAGTGCTTTGCACGAGAACATCTCACAATTTCAATACCCTCAAATCGTAATCATATTACTAATTTATATCAAAGGCCTATGTAAAAAGTTTCTTCGGGAATGAACATAAAAATTCCCATAATGAGCAAATGCAATATAAAACAAATTCAATGCGAAGCAGTATAAAAGCTGTTTCGCATTGAATGAAAAAGAAAACGCTATCAATGGTGTGATAATGTGCAACATTTCCAGATTTCTGGGAATGGTTACCCACCCATCTTATCCCAGATTTATCAATCATCTCCATGCAATGCCGTGCTTTTCTCCGACGAACTAAGTTCGTGACGACCTATCGTCGTCAACATACATCAGCAATATTTGGTTAGCTGCATTCTAGGTAAACTTCTAGAAAGGACTGTGACATTTCTATGATAGAAAACCGTTTCGATGAAAATCACCCCGTCTTTTCATCCATTCGCTATCAGACGGAAGAAGGCAATATCACTCAAACACACTCTCGAACCTTGCACGCCCTTATCTACACGCATAATTTCACTCTTTTACAGTTCTTAATGCGTCCCAATTTCGTTAAAATTGATAATAACGGGATAGGA
Organism: Anisakis pegreffii; assembly: GCA_035041965.1. Classification (NCBI taxonomy): domain Eukaryota; kingdom Metazoa; phylum Nematoda; class Chromadorea; order Rhabditida; family Anisakidae; genus Anisakis; species Anisakis pegreffii. The sequence continues at coordinate 25,718 of JAPYMA010002305.1, forward strand.
TTGATGTGTTACGCTTCAGCCGTTAAAATACCCAATTCTGAAGTACAATTTTCACTCACTCAATTTTGAAATATGAATAAGGAAACAGATGAAAAATAATTTCAGTCGAGTGAGCAGGAATGCTTTCATTTTTGAATGTGCACTCCTGTTCAATACGTTATAAAATTGAAAAATACACAACCAATGCCCTTTTTGAAACAACACTGCGTTTGTTCGATTCAAAACAATTCCGTTTGTATGAAACGAATAAAAGAATGTTTTAAATGGACACATTTAATCACACAAATTATTATTTCAAAATAGGTCATGCGTTGAAATTATGGTCTTGAGTGCACTGAGCACTTTTTTCCGAAACAATCTCATTGTGAAATTAACGTGAACAGATGTTATTCGACGAGTGTTATCAGCGAGTACGATAACAACGAAAATAGATTTGAGATTAATGATCAGTAGCAACAAAAAAACACAATATTAATCAAAACAATAAGTGCAATAGTGAAATAGTGTTACATACCAAAGTCTGGATTGCTATGGAATTGAGTGATGATCAAACAAATGATTTGAGTGAGTACGGTCGAATGACTGCTTCGACTCTCGATAGTGATATCTTATCTGCTATCAGCGTATCACTGTAGTTGATATGATCAGCTGCTATTGATAATTTATGAGTGACGGATGAAATCAATTTGGCGTCTTCTCGAGTCAATCAATTCAATTTAGAGGTTACAATGAAACAAGACTTTGTCTGCCTGAAAATTTTTAGAATGTAAACAGATGAAACACACTTTTACGTAGGTGCAATTGCGTTCGAAACGTTTGGACAATTTCAGTGATAAAGCTTTTCGTAGTTTTCCCAACAACTCTGCGAGAAGTAAGACTGAGACCCTAAGCTTCATAAAAAAAGGTCAGGGTCTCAGTCTTACTTCCTTCATTAGGCTTAGGCTCAAGCTCACAATCAGATTTTGCCTTAAAATTAGACATTTGTAAAGATAACCGAAAAACGCATATTCTTTAGAATTTATCCATTCTATAATCGCATTCGATTATGGAAATGTTAATTATTCATTCAAATGCGAAAGACTGGAATGGACGAAACGAAACGCAATCGGAATCAATTCCGATTCAGCTAAACGGCTCATTTCAACATCGCATAATAAATATCACGACACGTTAATCGTATTCATATCATCCATCGTGCAATCGAAATATTATACTAATAAATTCATCATGCAAACAATTCAATTTCATTGCTTTGCTAAACGACAATGATTCATTGAATCGGACGACAGAACTCTCTCTTATTTCGTCGGATTGCTGGTTTTGTTCGCAAAAAATTCTACAGTTTCCGATGCAATCCGTTATTTTTTGTATTTCTACAAAAAAAGTATCAATTGGAGTGGTGTGACACACTTCGTATGCGGTACATACGCGGTCACCCAACTGATAATTGTAATGATTTGTGACTGAATTGATAAAATCATGAATTTGGTGATAACAACGAACATAGCTATGTAACGACAGCAACACCAGCAGCAAAAGTATCATTTCATTAGTGAACTAACTCACCACAAACAAGTTATACCAGTACGAATACTTGACAATGAGTCATCAAAACATTCTCCAACACAAACAAACGAAACGAATGAAGGTAAATGCCTATTCCACTCCACGTTATCGCACAAAACGCAAATATGATTATTCATAAGACTCCAACAAAAACATCAAAAATCAACACTTTCGAAAACAATTCGACTACTTTATACTAAAAATTCATTGCGAAATATAAAGTAAATGCTAGAACGGAAGAGAAATTAATGAATAACAACTCAATAAAAATATTCAAAACATAGCATTAATATTCAAAAATAACAAGAAAAATTGATAAGTGAAAATAAGATTACATAATTTATGCAAATAAGAAAATATTCTTTGAAAACGAAACAAAATATGAAATGCGTATAAATCAGATGAAGGGAAACGAAAAAATATTGACAATGAGAATAAATCCATTTCATTTGGCTAAAAATTTTCAAAATCCATCAAATATTACGAAAGTCCATCGTTCAAAATTCTTGCGCACAACTCAACTGCACTAATATTAGAATTTGAAAGTTGAGTCTTATAAGATTCTGAAAGTTTAGAAAAAATTCTCAAAAAGAAATAATTTTTCCTACTCAAAGTGTCGCTTAAGTTGTCACATTCAAACGGAACAGCACTTTCGTGGTTGGTGTAAAATATTATTTGCACTAAACGAATTTTAAAAATGTCTTCATTGTGACTGATCAAACAACGTTTATCCGTTCCATTTTCACGTTTCATTATCGAACGTTGAATATTACATTCAATTTCCGATTGGAAAACCTCAGAACGACCATTTTTCCGGTTGATTACAACGATTCGATTAGAAGGCTGATTGGGATTCAATTCATTTGGCGATCCATTCAACAATTACTTGAATGCATTTTCGTTGGATCGCTTCTGGATAAAGGCACACACTGATGAAATATTATAGTTATATCACGAAATGGGTTCGACAGATGTGCGAATTATAAGAGAATATAATTTTGGGAATAAATCGAAGAGTAATGATAGTAGAAATAGTAATAATAATAACGCTTATTATTCTTAGCATTACTATCATTATGTGATTCGGGGCACTATCACTGTTCTAAAAATAACAATAGTAATAATCAAACGATTGCTCACCAGAGTCAATAGTTGAGAAACGTGAACAGATGGCGATTTAAAAGGAAACGAAATGGAAGACTACTTTTATAGGATGAATTCAATTCACATGATCAAAAATCCATTGGAAAATCAATGAGGACTAGAGGGCGCTGTGGAGAGGAAATGAGAACAAATTGGAACGTTAAGACGATAAGATATGACGAGTATTGAAGAAATTCAATAGGAAATTAAGAGACGATCACATCTGCAGAGATGAAATTGGAACAGAAAATTGCATTCGAAAGAGAAACATTTCTTCAGTTCTTAACAATGGTAACAATAAAAAATCAATTTACGAACGGCATTATCATTTGGCGAGACGCAAAATGCGTCCAAGTACCTCGATTATTATTATTATTATTATTATTATTATTATCATTATTATTATTATTTGAAAAAGTACTTCTGTACTCTCAAGTATTATACTCAAATATTGTGAGATTATTTCCTTTCAGATTATTTCCGTTCGAAACACTTGCAAACTGTGTTTGTTCCCAAATCGTCAATTTCTCTGCATTTCTACCCTCCAAAGGACATCGCTGGCAACTGACGAATGTATCAGTGAAGTTATTATTCTTGCACAATTGACACAAATTGTCTTTACCTTGTATTAATTGTGAAACATCCAAAGGTTCCGAAGAATCCTTCTCACTGTCAGATATCTTTGCATTTCTTGAATCGATTGCGGACATTGGAATGTTTTCGTGGAAAACATCAATATTATAGGCATTTTAACATTTAGAGACAATCGTATTGCTTTGAGAATGAATCTATTGTGATTGCAAGATTATGATTGGTGAATGAGGCTTGTTTTCGTTCAATCAACCTCACTTATACCTGGATTACCTGCATTGGCCAGGCTATCAAACGTTATATGAAATTATATGAATGCAGAATTATATGAAATATTTGTATTTGAACGAGTGAACATTAAAATGGAATATTATTTCTTGTTTCCGTTCTAATTTGTGCATATTCGAAGATGTTATCATTAGAAATATTGCGTTATTAACACTGAACGTTTCGAGGTTCAACGTTGAGTTCTGGTAAGAATTAAGTGATCAAGGAACGTTTTTTGTTCGCATGAGAACAACTGAAACGGATGAAACTCATTTGAGAAGAAGCATTGAATAATGCGATGAACATGTAATGAGGCGTGTTTGAAATTTGACGTGGGAAGAGAATCAAAAAATTAGATTCAAAAGAGCAAATGAAATTTAAAAACTGAAATTACGAGTAACGAGGTAAAATTTTAGTAGCGAATAACGTTCTATGCTGGAATTTACTGACGAGCTAATTGTAACTGATGTTCACAACTTGGGAGTAGTTCATTAGAGCAATTCTGAGAAGGCTTGTAAGTGAATTTGTAATTTGAGTAAAGATGAGCTACTGAAACGCGTTCAGTTCGCTACTAATGAAATTTTCGAAAGAAAACTGAAAACGAGATTCAATTCAAGAATGCACACATGACGAATTGCGTGCCTGAACAAAAAAAGTTGACGGCCAATTGGATCAAGTGATGATGCTCAATGAACAACGACAAAATGACACAATCATGAAAGTGATATCACGACGTGTCACAAATCAGCTATCGCCATAAGATACAGAATCTTAAGGTATCGTTATTGTTGGTAGTATCAAATCAGCAGGATCGACGGGGTATCATAAAGAAGTACTCAAAAACTATAATTAAACGTATACGCATACGGTTGTTTGGTGCAACGAAATGGAAAAGAAATAAATAAGGAGACGCATTAAAATGCGCCTTAAATGGGAGAGTTCAGTTAACGAACAATGAATCTATCGGTCACGACAACAACAATGCCCTAAGCACGCACAAATCCGCATAATGCGTATTTCAACATATTTTAATATATTCAAAAAATAACGCAAATTGCGTGGAAAATTATGCAAAGTGACGATTGACATATGTGCAAAAACTGTAAATTACTATGGATAATATTGAAAATTTGCGTGCAGTTTCGATTTCGCTGACAAATCACAACAAAATATGCAAATTCGTGCATGAACTGAAGTTATAAAAGGGAGTCGGCGTTCGTCTCCAATATCGTCGTCCATTTGGGTAGTGCCGTACAACACTAATTTGTAGTGTTGTTGTTGTTGGGGCTATTTTGGGGTTGTGGTGATACTGGGCGATTCGGCTTGGTTTGAAAGAATTATTTCATCACCACGATATTCGGAATAAGAACGAGGGAAAATGACGCAGTCACGGAAGAGTTATATCATGCGCAGCACGGCGGAGCGTACGTTACGCTTCATGTTCAGACGACGGCCATGCATGATCGTGGCATTGTTGGAAGTGCTGCTTATGGGCATTCTGATTATGGTCTTAATGTGGATGATGATTATCTATGATAATGATACACGCAAAATTGCCTTGCTGGAAAAGGTTGTCGCTATGAGCAAATCGGATGAAGTGGATGAATTCGGCAAGAAATCAGACTTCTGGCGTTGTCAATACGACGTGCCCAAAGATCGCAAAACATCCGCGTACAACTTCGAATTGTGCAAAATATCCTCCGAACTGAGTCCACAAAAGTTTGCGTTCATAAATGAATGGCCAAACGACAGTTCTTGTACGGGACGTATGAAGAGTGTGCCCTGCCAGACGTATCGATCCAGTGAAATGCTTCGAGCCGACGAACTTGCCCCATATCAAGAACTTCCGCGAAGTTGCATGGGAGTAAATGGAGTGGCGATGCCCTATGCGTTGGTGAACGTGAATCGAGGAAGACTCGTACGAAGAATCGCTTTAAAAAATTTGATAAAATTTAAAGGTTAGGTAGTGGAAACTTTCGAAGCAGTTAATTCTTTCTGAAAACATACACTCAACTCCTTACCAGACGAAAACAACTTCGTCACTTCGCACTACTTTGTAACAATTTAGAAAAAACTTCGATCTAATGAACGGTGAATCACGGTGAATCGCATATAGCATAGCAAAGTATTATCAGTTAAATTAATGACACGTTATTATTATTTTGATTTCTTCTGTCCTTTCAGCTGCCCCGAAAATTTTAACTATCAAATTTTCTATTGCACAGAAATTATGTGTCATTCCTCATCGCCACTCGCCGATTGCATACATACTACTACTAGAATGTGCAAGTGCTTGTTATAACAATAACAGTAAACTGATGATATCAGTATCAGTAATAATAATGATTATAATTATTGTGCAATAATGATGGCTGTCATCCAGGTCGCATCGTGTTATCCTCGGATCTGTTCATGCGATGTCCAAACTGTCGCGTGAATAGTCAGTATCATCGAATTAAACGAAGAGAGACGAGACAGGTAACTAAAGAGGTTATCGTCGATACAAGAACTCGTGTAAACGAAACGCGCAATCAAACCGTAGAATATTGTGCACGACTGCTGCGAACATTCGTTAAGGGATGGCCCGATTTAGTGATGTTTTGCGATACGCAGGAGGAGAGCGAGATTGACATTGATCGCAAGGTGTATTGTCCTTATAAGAAATAGAAATAACAAATTGTTTGGTTGCTGATATGAACCATTTATTGTTTTGTTGTTCACTGAAATGATGGTATTGGATGATTTGTTTTGTGATCGTGTTCACTTTGGATATTTTTCGTTGATAAACGCTCTTTTTCAGTTTAAAGACACTGATTTGAAGATTGAATTTGTGTATGTGCGTAAGATTTGTATAAGGTACGAAGATTAGATAACTAGTTCGTTGGGCTAACAGAATTCCAATTCAGTGGTTTGAATTTCGAGTGAAATTCATACGAACAGAGTGCAACTTCACAGTACGACTGTATTATATGGGGATGAGTTGTATGTCTATGGTCTAACAGTAATAATAGTAATAATAATAGTGATAATAATAATAATGGTAATAATAATAAAAATAATATTTATTCGCGTGATAATATATGTAGCAAAATTCGGTAGTGATAATCAAACCAGTCAGTCGCTCATTATAAGGTGAGGTGAGCAGAATCTAAAATGAAAACTCTAAATTTGATGATAGGTTGAACTCATAGATGAAGTAAGCGTTTTCGTCGAACCATATCCGAATCAAAACCACTCTGAATGTGTTGAGAATACGCAAAATGCGTTTTCGGAAGGAAGAGGACTCATACGATACGTAGAGGTGATAGCGCGACACCCGCTTGTCATGCAATATACGGGATAAGAAGCATTGTAAGTGAATAACGCATGGCCAGCCTTCTTGATAGAAGAATAAGTGGCATATGAGGAGGAAAACAAAAATGATTCGCATGTGGTGATGAGTCGCCTTCGTGCTTGCCAGGCACAAATCGACTGCTTTCGAGTTCTTCGTTCAGTTTCAATATCGGAGAAGAGCGTTGAGTAAAATTCTGGATAACGCGATGAATGATGGTGCTACTGCTGCTGAGATCGATCACATGCATGAAGCATGTGAGCATATGAAATGAAAAGAGTGTCATGCATTCGCTCTACTGAATTCATTCCTATAACATATGCATGTGCATGTGCATGTATGTATGTATGTATGTATGCATGTGTGTGTGTGAGTGTGCATGATTTCATGCATGCATGTGCATGAACATCAGGAAACACCAACATCAATATTGATAAAGAAAAGAGCGACCGACGACGCATCGCAAAACAAAGCTACCAACCAACCAACCGAGCGAGCATCTGAGCCAGTCAACTAGCAACAACTCTACGTTAAGAGAGTGAAACAGCCAGCGATACACCATCCCAACTCATGCTAACATGCTAACTTCGATGTTAATGCCACTAGAGTAACATCACTAAAGCAAAAATAATACTGCCTCATCGTGCAGTATGAGACAGCATAGGAGGCCTGACGCTAGATGAGGTTTGTAAGTGCATAGAGTAGTGGTGCAGCTTGTTTGGGATATAACAACGATACTGGCACAGAGATACAAGCTTATTAGATGGCTAAATGAACACTGAAGATATTACTCGAGATATGAATTGAAACGAACGAGCGAGCGAGCAATTGTTCAATTATTTGGATTTGTTTCGTTTCGTCACTGCATGGATGAATGCAGAGAAGCGGTGATGACCGAAAGAAGGCGCTCTCATTGACTGTCGTCTTGATTCTTCTCTTGTCATTCGTCTTGCCTCGAATCGCTCCACAAAAAGCCAACAATAAGAAGCTTCCGCAGTAGTTAGCTCTTATATCATAGACGACGACGCCTATGAAAGAATAGAAAGAAATCAACAAACACAGCTAGCTCATAAACTGTCCCATAAAAACTTATAATTTGCATAATGAATAATGATGCGTTATGCATGATGCGTGCACCACATCGAAAGATAATTTTGAGCACATCACATCATATTTATGGCTGATTGATGCTTGGTCTGGTAAGTTTTTTCTAGATGATGTGGTGAATTTGTATTGGAATGGAAAGGCGTTTAGGCGGAATAGGAAGCGAACAGCCGATATATGGATGATGGAATAGTCGATTATGAGTGATCTCAATATTGTATGTTGTTTGAGGTTGACTTAACTCGGACTATTCCGCTGTTCATAATCAGATCTGTCATGTTTGCGATAGTTGATGAAGCAAAGAACTGCAATTGGAGGTGAGAGTGAATCAAATGAAGCGCACAAAAATATGGATAGGATGGATGCATTCGCTTGTAGATTATTTGATGGCGTGAAAGGGGGTAGATGAAATGAACGAGAAGTCATACTGAAACGAGAAAATTTGCTTTACACTAACTTCCATCAATATCATATAGGATAGATTGAAGGAAAACGCTTGTCCGGATAAGTACGACGCAATTTTGATTTCCGCTCTATGATGAACACTTGCTGAGAAGTGAAACGGTTCATAAAAGCAACACACCTTATAAGTGACCATTTAGAGTTAAGCACTTAAATAAATCCTCCCAACAGCAAACGTATCGTTGCATACGGGTATTAATCTACTGGATAAAACATCATTAGATTGAATAATTATTATAAAGAAGATATGCGACGGCTGTGTCGAATGATCTGTAAACGAAGTGCTTGAATAGGCCATAAAAACATTCACTTTGTTGAACGATATAAATTCATTTTCAATTGCAATATTATGGTTAAAGATTGCAAAAAATGCTGCTAAAAGCGTATCGATATTTGTTCTATAGGTATTGAGTTGAATTAATATAATATAAGGACGGAATATTGAGTTGAATTAATATAATATAAGGACGTATTTAAATATGGAATACCTTGAATAATAAGTACTAATTGAGGTGAGTGAAGATAGATTTGACCGCAAAGTGGAATGAATTGATTTCAAAATGAAATGAATTGAACTGAATGAATCAAATGACGAATGCATGAAACGTGAGAGCTCTAGCACTAGACGGGAATATTATTGATGGACAAGACTGATTAATAGACTGCAGTCGTGATATAAGATGGCAATCTTCAGTTGACACGTATCTTTATACGAATGTTTTTTACGAGTGTATTTTATTTGATTATTTACAGCATCTGTTCGTTAGTCACTACATAAATATAAAATGCTTCATTGGTGACTGACGACGAAATTTTAAGAACGTTCAAATCGTTTATGCTACGATATCTCATATGCATATATTTTTATGGATCTTTTGGTTACATAAAAGCCATTTAAAGTAATGACAAGATCTCCCAGAAAGGGAAAAGATTCTCGGAAAAGAAGCGATCAGATCAGTGAACATGTTACTGGTGAGCCAGCAGGCAGACAAGCAGGTTTCTCTGATTAGCGGATGCAACGAACGAACACTATTGGAGTAGCGCATTTAGCTGTAAAATGAAACGACCAACTTTACTTCCACACAAAAAAATGGTGGACAGTATATGTGAAAGAGCTGTGTTTGGTGTCATCTCTTTCATCAACATTTCGTCAACAAACTTCCGTATGATACAGTTTCTGAATGTAATATTTGATAAAATTTCTGTATGCATTCCATCAAAACAATTCAAATGCAGTCTTTATAAGCATAAGCTTATACAATTGACGTTCACCATTTCACACCAAACAATACACGGATCAATCATGCATTCAGTTGCATCGGATCAATCATGTATTCAGTTGTATCAAAAGAACTTCGTGACACTCACCTAAAATCGTATTCATTAATTTCGTTCGCAATGCATTCCAAATCCAGGAAATCATCCTTTCCAATAGACTGTTTGTTAAGATATACAAGTGAGTATCTAAAAATTGCTGATGGCCAACTGAAGCTGATGACCAACTGCTTCATTCGTGAATGTGAACGGGACTGATGACACCGCTTCGTTGATAATTTATAATGCAAACACGATTGGGAATATTCGAACAATACATCATGAAAATTATCATTTTTATGGAAAAAGTTTGCGAAAAACAACTGGAATCGCGAACACTGTAAAATCCAATGCAAATAACGATTAACTTTTGAGCAATACACCATATGAATGAGTTTTGCACTTGATTACGAACAAAACAGTATAGGTATGATACATGCATTCCGAGAATCAACGCAAAAGCAAAAGTATCCATGGTCTTGGAAAGATACCCAGTACTGATAGCTAGAGAACCGTATCAAGACTAAGCAAGACAAAAGCAAAGCGCTGAACCAACCGATTGACTCAAACAAATCCATTTCTAGAAAAGAACACCGTTGTGAACTCAATAATCATAACAGCAAATAGTAATGATCAACTGATTTATTACAAATTAATCTATTAATTTCGACAAATATTCAGCGAGTTGACTCCTAATGATCATTCGTTCTTTCAAAAAAAATTTTTTTTTCAAAAGAACTTAAAATTCATTTACTTTATTCATTTACTGCCGTTTTTTACATTCCACTTATAACCATGCTAAGTAGCTCTCAGCCAACTAACAGTGTCGAAATATTCGCAAAAATTTGAAATTCTAAGTCTAAAGGAACGACAACTAGCGATCACTATACTAGAAATTGATCTGAATTACTGCAAAATATGTGATTTCATCCATTGATTACTTGAATTATTTGAAAATGTTGGCTGAGCAAGTGCCATCTTGAAGTGGAACCATAAGGTAGGCATTGATTGCGTCATACAGTCCAGGTTCACGACAAGTCGGAAACCTTTCCATAGTGCACAGCATGAATCTATCGAAATTTTAATGCGAAGTCTTTTTCTGTTGGCATTGCCAATTTTTTTTGGCAATTCCAACAAAATCTATCGAAACTCTGTTGGAAAAACTGTGCCAATTTTTTCCAAAATTTTCGAAATCGCTACATAATCGACACGAAAATCTACGAGATTTAATGTGAACTTTGCTCAGTCAGAACTTGTAATTTCTGGTTGCTCAATGCAATTGCTAATTATCAGAGTGACTTTCTTACTTTATTTCCAGATCAAATAATTATTATACTAGATAATTTCCATGCAATTAAGCGCAACAACCTGCGTTTTGTATATTCAAAATAAGATATGAAAACACTACTGCCATGACGATTAGACGATAGACTAAAGCAATCGATTGGTTACGTTCAGTCATCAAATATGACAGAACGGTGGGCGGATGAAAGGATGGATCACTCATTCAGTTCAATTGCCGGATTATGTAAAGCTGTCAGCCCTCATCAAACTACCAGACAGCTTATCTTGAAAAATCCTCGAATATACAGATCGATCAAATTCACATCTCTCTAGGCTTTCAGGATTAATAGACGCATGTCTCTGGAAAACGTCAACGAAGAACGATCAAATATTAGATTCATATTGCTCGTAAACGATTGAACGAAAGCGATAGATGACGACTAAAAATAGATGCATATTCGAATATAAATTACGTACACATAATCGGAAAAAGCTTTCTTTTAGCTCCGAGATACAATTCTAAAAAAGTCTGCACACAGACACACGGATCAATATGCTGCTTAGACGTACAATCCCATACTAATTCCACTTATCGTTGTGCTCATGGATTCAGCATGCTTTGCGAGATTCATGGATCGCATCATGGATTAAGCATGTACGGCAATTTCAATGTGTATATACCAATAAGCCTAAGCCATCACGAACAATGCGTAAGCTTCAACACACACCAAAATAGTCCTCCTCATGCTTCAGCATAGTAAAGTATGGCTTCATTTATTTATGTATGTGCTCCATACACTTACCATCCATAAAAAAAGTCATCTGCCAACATACTGGATCCATCCTCAGTAGATCTACATATGCTATCGGCAAATCCATGAACTCAATGAATATAATATCTGTGGAATATGCATTGCATTACTCATATATTACTACATTTCATTACTCAATTTGTTCGTATTACATGTTTAATAAGGCAACCAACAACAACGTCTAATTTAGCCGGTTATATTCATGAACAATGGAAGCGATTCAATTTGCGATACTCAATATCAGTTTCTATTGCATACGCATCAAATTCTGGAACATTTCCATATTATACAGAAAGTAGACACTACAATACGCAAAAATCTACCAGTGTATCGACGCAATTATATAAATCATAAGACGAGTTGCAATGTCACAGTCTCTTGATTCCATCTATAAATTGGAACCTTACATCAGACAAGAAACAACGCAAATAATTATGAAACTATTCGCATGCATATCTGCAAAAAAAGATTGTAGATGAGTCGGAAATAATTTCGCAGAGTTTGTCGAAATTTTTCAAAGAAGAACGAGGGAATTCGTTGTTTTCACCAACATTCGTCATCAAATCGTTCCATCGATGACCGACTTTGTTCAACACCTCAATATGACTTCCACGTAGCATTTCAGCGATCCACGAGAAATCGTCATTGGTCGTATCCGAGACAAACCAAGGATGTGCCTGTAAAGCGAACTCATCTCAATAAAACATCTTCATTCATTTATCCATTATCAATATTCCATCAGCATCTTAAAAAATGATCATCAAAAACGTCAGCACAACTCATCACATCACAACACTTCAAAATGGCCCATGAAATGGAATTGAAAAAGAATGAATCCACATAATGAAAATAGTAAATTCATATGCTGATTTCAACATGTTCAAAACATAACGCAAATTACGTGGAAAATTATGCAAAGTGACGACTGTGCAAAAACTGTTAATTACTATGGATAATATTGAAAATTTGCGTGCAGTTTCGATTTCGCTGACAAATCACAACAAAATATGCAAATTCGTGCATGAACTGAAGTTATAAAAGGGAGTCGGCGTTCGTCTCCAATATCGTCGTCCATTTGGGTAGTGCCGTACAACACTAATTTGTAGTGTTGTTGTTGTTGGGGCTATTTTGGGGTTGTGGTGATACTGGGCGATTCGGCTTGGTTTGAAAGAATTATTTCATCACCACGATATATCGGATAAGACCGGGGCAGGATGGCGCAGTCACGGAAGGGTCGTATGGTGCAGTCACGGAAGGGTCGTATGGCGCAGTCACGGAAGCGCAGCACGGCGGAGCGTACGTTACGCTTCATGTTCAGACGACGGCCATGCATGATCGTGGCATTGTTGGAAGTACTGCTTATGGGCATTCTGGTTGCGTTGTTAAAGTGGCTGATGATTATCTATGACAATGAAGTACGCAAAATTGGCGTGATTGAAAATGTTGTCGCTATGAGCAAATCGGATGAAGTGGATGAATTCGGCAAGGTATCAGACTTCTGGCGCTGTCAATACGATGTGTTCAATGCCAGCAAAACATCCGCGTACAACTTTGAATTGTGCAAAATATCCACCGAACGGAGTCAACAAAATTTTGCCTTCGTAATTGAAGAGAGTTTGCGTGCAGAAAACAATGATTCTTGTACGGACCGTATGAGGAGTGTGCCATGCCAGACGTATCGCTCGAATAAAATGCTTCGAGCCGACGAACTTGCCTCCTATCAAGATTCAGAACTGAAAGGTTGTGTGGGAATGGCTGGAGTACCGATGCCCTATGCGTTGGTGAGTGTGGATCGAGGAACGCTCGTACCAAGAATCCCGTCAGAAAAGTTGAGAAGTTTACAAGGTTAGGTGATGAACACTTTTGAAGAAGCAATTAATTCTTTCTGAAAACATACACTCAACTCCTTATCAGACGAAAATAACTTAGTCATTTCGCACTACTTTGCAATCATTTAGAAAAAACTTCATATCTCATTCCTGGTCATAATAAACAGTTCGACCTAATCAACGAATACATCACGATAAATGCCATATAGCATAGCAAAGGAGGTTTTTTTTCACAGTCGTATCAGTTAAACAATCAACGAGATATCATTGTTTTTTGATTTCTTCGGTCATTTCAGCTGCCCCAAAAATTTGAAACATCAAATTTTGTATTGCACAGAAATCGTATGTCATTCCTAGTAATAATAATAGTGAACTGATAAAATCAGTATCAATAAAAAAATGATAATTATTAGTATTGTGCAATAATGATGGCTGTCATTCAGGTCGCATCGTGTTATCCTCGGATCTGCTCATGCGATGTCCAAACTGTCGTGTGAAAAGTACGTATTATCGAAGTGACAAAATAACCGAAGTGGAATTTAGCACTAATATGCTTTGGTCTTGGTATTGGCCAATTATAAACGAAACGATCAAACATACAATAGAATATTGTGCACGATTGCTGCAAACATTCGTTAAGGGATGGCCCGATATAGCGATGTTTTGCGATACGGAAGAGGAGAGCGAGATTAACTTCGATAGCGATGTGTATTGCCCTTCGAAATAAGAGAATGTTTGGTTGCTGATATGAACCATTTATTGTTTTGTTGTTCACTGAAATGATGGTATTGGCTGATTTGTTTTGTGATCGTGTTGACTTTGGATATTTTTCGTTGATAAACGCTCTTTTTCAGTTTAAAGACACTGACTTGAAGATTGAATTTGCGTAACTGCGTAAATTTATGAGCGATCAACGACGTATTTGTATCGTGTTATCCTCGGATCTGCTCATCCGATGTCCAAACTGTCGTGTGAAAGGTACGTATTATCGAGGTGCGAAGATTAGATAACTAGTTCGTTGGGCTAACAGAATTCCAATTCAGTGGGTTTGAATTTCTAGTGAAATTCATACGAACAGAGTGGAACTTAACAGTTCGACTGTATTATATAGGGATGAGTTGTGTGCTTGTGGTCTGATAATAATATTAACAATAATTATAATAATGATAAAAGTAATGTTTATTCGCATTAATGTTTGCGCGAGATCTCGGTAATACCTAATACCGGTACCGATCTCGAGATTCGTGGTGTCCATATTTGCAGTATTCATATCACAAGTCATTTTAAATGAACTTGATAGCGTATGCCTGACGACTGGAGCATTGAGTGAAAGGAGGCGTAGTGAGACCGTTTTCAAAATATTTTTTGTTATTTTGTTAATTTTTTGTTGAATTTCTAAATTTGTTAAATATTTGTTAAATAAATTGTTTTCTTTATAATTATGAACACATTCGCTCAAAAAGAACGTGTTGAGCGAGTCACATTTCCATATTTCAAAAGTTCCTTTTCGATACTGGTATCGTATCGGTATCGAAAAAAGATACCGGTGCCAATGTCGATCTCGTTATTGAGAAAATCGTCTTTATTTTATAAACACTAATTCGTATGATAATACATGTAGCAAAGTTCGGTAATGATAATCAAACCAGTCAGTCGCTCATTGTAAGGTGAGGTGAGCAAAACTTAAAACGAACTCTATAAATTCGATGATAAGTTGAACTCATAGATGAAGTAAGCATAATCGTCGAGCCATATCCGGATCAAAACCACTCCGAATGTGTTGAGAATACGCAAAATGCGTGGAAGGAAGATGCTTCATTACGGTTTTTTCAATGAGGGGATCAATTTTTGATCCCGGGATCGAACAAATTTTGAAATATCGATGCGGGACAGGATAAAAAAAAAACACTTTCGAACCAATATATTCATTACTAATCAGAAAAGAGTTAATTCAACAAATTATTGAACAAATCCAAGAAAACAATTTATTCAAATTCAAATTAATATTTCATATAATGATGCCAATGATCATGCCGCAAGAGCATACTGCATATTCTATGCTAAGGCATCTTGTCATCTCGGGTCTAAGCTAACAACAGTACACTTGCATGTGAATACGAAATTCTTGATTCTCAAACACTTATTTACAATGCTTCAAGTCCTTTTTTTTCTCAGTATTAACGTCAGCTGAATTCTGCCGTTTCAGCTGAGTACGCATCGCAATGAATTTTGGACCAACTACTACTCATATATTACCACATTTCATTACTCAATTTGTTCGTATTACATGTTTAATAAGGCAACCGACAACAACGTCTAATTTAGCCAGTTACATTCATAAACAATGGAAGCGATTCAATTTGCGATACTCAATATCAGTTTCTATTGCATACGCATCAAATTCAGCAACATTTCCATATTATACAGAAAGTAGACACTACAATACGCAAAATCTACCAGTGTATCGACACAACTATATCGTAACAGCATAAGATGAATTGCAATATCACAGTTTCGTGATTCCATCTATAAATTGGAACCTTACATCGGACAAGAAACAAAGCAGATAATTATGAAACTACTCGCATGCACATCACAACAAATGAATTAACACCTTACACCGGAAATTCCCTAACCACAAAATGAACTCGCTTCAGCAAATCACCATTGCAGTATCGAATATAAAAACAAAAATTATAAATCACCTCAAACAACAATTGACAAATCAAATTCAGAAACCCTTCCATGAACTACAATCTGAGCAATACGTACATAAATACCGATGATTCAAAACAGAATGAAAAGAAAAATACTCAAATTCAGATGTATATGGTGAAATGGCGTCGCATATCGAAACTGTATTGCTGCGAAGAGATCGGCATAATTCTCGTAAATATCACACGATTACAGAAACGGATCACTTCCAACGCCTATGCAATCAATCACTTCAAGAACTGAACTGAACAACTGCATAATCTCCGGTGACCATCCAATCTTTACTCGTGCCGTGCTCTTTCTGAAGTTTTTCAATCGTCTTCGCACTCAGACCAACTTGCGTTTCGGCTTTCAACGTTCGAAGAGCCACTAATGGAGCTGGAGCGAATCCACGTAAGGCAAACTAAAATGACACCACCGATTATCACCGCATATTCGCGAATCAACCACACAATCACACCATAAAGTTTTCACCATCTTCCAAAAACAATCTCAACGCAACAATAACATCGATGAAAACGCAAACATGAAATGATGTATATTCTTGTAGAAAATGGTCACCTTAAAAGGAGTATCAAGAGGCCAATCACGATCGCCCACCAACTTTCTGTAGTTCAAATCACCTTTGAAAATGATCAACGCTGATTTCGAGAGATCCTCGTATAAATCACCAGCATGTGATCGCATATCGCAATACGCAAATGGCATCGTCCAAAAGGGATGCGCACGAAACTCGAACTTATCCTGAAGCATTTGCAAAAAAAAATTGTAGATGAGCAGGAAATAATTTCGCAGAGTTTGTCGAAATTTTTCATAGAAGAACGAGGGAATTCGTTGTTTTCACCAACATTAGTCATCAAATCGTTCCATCGATGACCGATTTTGTTCAACACCTCAATATGACTTCCACGTAGCATTTCAGTGATCCACGAGAAGTCGTCATTGGTCGTATCCGAGACAAACCAAGGATGTGCCTGTAAACCGAACTCATCTCAATAAAACACCTTCAATCACTTATCCATTATCAATATTCCATCAGCATCTTAAAAAATGATCAAAAACGTCAGCACAACACGAATTGAAAACTCGCACCTTTCCATGCAAAACCACTTTTTCCACTTTCAATTTCGTAACAAAATAATCCGCCAGTACCATATCGGCGAATAACTCAAAACCTGCGTTATCCAACACAATATCCACTCGTTTTGACTCGACATTCCTTCAAAATTTCTCATTCAGGTTTTGAAAACAATAAGTCGTAACTTTAAAACAAAAAGCTTAAGCTGCAAGTGAAATGAAGTTTTGTGCTCACTCTTCCTATCACTTTATAAAAGTGTTCGAGTGAGTTACAATGCGATAAAGTATGAGATGAACTGCCATCAAAATACTTCCACATCGAACTGACACGACTGACTAAACTCAAAGTTCGGATATTCGTGCAATATGATTATCACAAGCAATCTGAACATAGTCGAATCAATTTCAGAATGAAAATCAACAACGATAACCTCAGTATTTCATTCACTTCATCGATTTGATTCACAAGAATTTTATCAGTCAAATGTTGAAGTTCATCTATAGGTGACGTACAAGTTGCAACACCTTCACCCGATGATAATGATAAATCACATTTGTTACCCCAGAGACAAACCTAGAATTGAATAAAAACAGAAGCGAATGGAGAGAATTTTTTTCCATAAAAAATACAAAAGGTACGAGCCACCATTTAGTATGACCAATTAATCTATGCAGATAACGAGACTCATGGAGAAGTTCGCTGGACGAACCATATGACCAATTCAGATAAAGTGAATGAACCTCTAGAGAATTGTGAATAATCAAGACTGGTGGTACCTGTAACAGTTGAGAGGATGTCGCACTTTTATCTCCGTCTTTTATATCATCGGATTCAATTTGCATTAAATACTTCGCTATTTTTTCCATAGCCGGCAAACTGCAAATAAATCCAAAAACATTTGAAAATTTTCGAGAAACACCACAGATTGCATATTTTACACCACAAAGGGTTCAACTACCGGATGAAGTCAAAAGCATGCCAATTTTCAAACATCGTTTCATTGAAATTCGACAATAACTTGAAATTCCTATTCAACATTTCGAGAGATTCTAACAAAAACAATTCATTACCTTCGGAGGAGAGTGTTGAGAAAACAGTACGCAATTTTCAAAAAGATAATATAACTTTTGGATAATATTACTCGAGGAAGAATGCTGGAATTTGATGCAAAACCTGGAATGTCACCTACCCATCAATGTAAGCGTTCTGTTTCTGAGCAGCGAACGGGTCGAATTGCTTTAAAGTGGTCGTTTTTCGAAATGAGCCAACGATACGTCGATACAAATAACATTCCACAAACAGCCAATCCATACGATACCAAGTCAAATCTTTGTCGCTTCTCTTCAATTACAGTCACTATCTTTAAGGTTCAGCTGATTGAAGCTAAATTCGGCACAATGTTTGCCATCAATAAAGCTTTCATAAATCTGTCATTAAAAATCAAACTTAGAAAAATGAGAATACCGCACAAAAATCCATCACTGTAAGTTGAAAAAATCGGAACGTACCGCTTTGCGTTCTGTTTCCAGTTGATCATTCCATACAGTGACATCCTCAAAATCATCATCGAAGGCTCTCAAAGGCTTATCCGTGGCCATATGATAACGCATTTCGGACAATTCTCCAATGACGGCTTTGATATCCCGATCGCCATCCTGAAATACCAGCAGCCCGATTCATGATCAAATGCGTCTGGATAAGATCAAAAATATCAAAATTTCCCTTACTCAAATTGAGTCGAATAAAACAAATCAGCACATTTTTAATCACTGAAATGACAAGAAAAGTCAAAGAGTGTGGAAGTACTAAACCTTCGGATGGATAGACAAATGTGTTTGACGATACCGATGCACTTGGTCGATTACTTTTGTAACAATTTTTGGCCAACGGTCCTTGATTGTCTTGAAGACGAACGTTCTGAAAGGTTTTTAGATATTTCCAAAATTTGCTCGAATCGGAACAGAAACAATCAAAAAGCAACAATGAGATTCATTGCCTCCAAATCAAAGAATGATCCTCATGTTAATGAGAGAAAACCTTTTCTTAAGGAGAAACATACGAAAAAAGAAAAGGATTTTAAGTCACTAGAATATGCACCAAACTAAGACTATTATCCAGTGTCAGATAAAAATTACAAAATAAACTCATAAACAACATACCCTTGCTTGATACCATTCAAAGGTGGCGCTAGAGAGGGCACAGGTGGCATTTCAGAACTTTCTACCAAATTGAGAAGCAAAAAAAGACCAATTAACATCAATCAACTTCCGGCCAGTTGATCGGTTCAGTTTTCGTTAACAGTCTGAAGTGAAGTGCGAGGTGAATGCTGCACAAAGAATTATTTCACAAGACTGCAAACTATTCACACATCAATAAGATATAATTTTGCAAAATGTTGACGATTCAACAGCTGATGTTGCAAATTGAATGGTGTTTTGGCGAAATTAGATCGCAAAACTAGTCAGAGCCTCAGAGAAAGTGAGCATACGTGTTAACAACCAATCCGGGCTTGGGACGGATGAATAGATGAGTTTATGAGCGTGGAATACGGTATTCAGTGCATTCTACTGTAAAACCAGAACAGGTATATGGTATATATAGTGATAGAGAATGAAACATGCAGCATTTCAAACCCATTTTCATTTCATAAAACGTTATCGTGAACTTGTGTCTCATAAAGTGCTATTGAATGTTGTTTTTAAAGTGAAAAGATTGACGGTAAACTCGGCAGACTACAATCGATGTAATTTCCCTCAATAAAGTTTTTCCTCAGTTTTGAAAAGGGAACTGCAGGTGCTGTCTGTAATAGTTTTAAAAAATTTCCATCATCACTTCAACTTATCACCGAGATTCTTTGGACTATGATTGTCAGGAAATCTTGATTGCTTGATCCTTATTCATGATGAACACAATCATAAAAATTTATTCGATCGGAACACTCATAAATCGTCCATATATTTTATGAAAAGTGCCTCACATGTCTCACAAGTTAATGAAATGGAATTAGAATTGTCTGGATTGTCTAATGGAATGCAATTGTCTTAAATCAAATGCAATTGTGTGCAAGTGGTTCATCTAAATGCGAGCTATCCTCTGAATCACACTCAAACTTCTCGAGCCAACAAACACGAGATAGATCAGCGTTCGATTTCACTCCTCGAAAAAACCAACGATAAGTATTCGTTGCTAAACGCACAAATGACTAATTCTTTCCGATCCCACATGATCAGCACAACAATATCATTGTTTGCTATATAAACCAGCAGCCAATCTGATGGTATACAACGCTGATTGTGAGCGGAAGTCTTATGCATGCATGAAAGGGACAACAGTTATGCGTGTGTAGTGATTCGTGAGAAGCGTTTATTTTACAAGCTAAAATCGTATAGTATGATCTTATGTTAGCGGTGTGTTTATGCACTGCTTAAATTTATCACATTTTACAACAACAACAACAACAACAATAACATCAACAATTTCAGTTCACTTTAGTTGATTCGTTCATGAATCTCTGCTCAAATTTTTATTCATATTAGCTATTGTGGGCATATTATGTTGTCTATGAGATTGGTTGATAGCTTCGATGGTATTTGAATCACTCCTGCTATACGGCCATTTATTTCCATTAACATATGATAATACGTTTGTGTTGGTGTGAATGCACTAATTTTCTCAATAAGTTAGCAAAGCGATGTTTTTCAAACGAAAGAACAGCACTTTGCTGGTATCGTTAAAATAAGTTTAAATGAGTGGAAGAATTTGAAGTGATGAAGAATATGATGAGTATGCGGGAAGAATCTTAAGCATTTTCGAGAGATTATAAAGATCAACGAGCGATCAACGCGATCGAGTGAGAAGAGATTCAGAGAATCCTGAAAATTTCTTCGATGCTAATCGTTTCTACTTGAATCATACGGGAAATGTTTGCAATCATTGTTTCATGACTATTGAGTCATACGTTTATCTATTCAGCTATCGGTATTCGTTCCGATTGAAAGTCTCTTTAATAACATCACCAGTATTCCTGTCTATCGGTTTCTGCATCTAATTTTGATCGGTCCGCTTGCGAATCGAATCTCCCCAGTTCATCGCTGCCCTTTTCATAGTCCTTTTCCAAGCCTTTGATGGCCATCCTTCAGCTCATTTTGCCCAATCCTCCTCTAACATAAATGCTAGTCTCCTAGCGCAGTCTAACTTCCTTTTTGTTATAATCCTAAGGACATCCTTAACTTTCGTTACACTCCTTAACCAATGCTTGGTTCTACGATCCCTTACATAAGCTCTGGCCATTACTTTTGCATTTTTTTCGTTATAACTGTAATCGAATTCTGATTACTCATGATTATATTACAACGAATAGAACAATCATGAAACGGAATTTGAAATATGAATTATAAATAGAGTATGATCCCAATTTTGAATTCGACCGGAAACATTTGAGCTTTCATCAGTGCATGACCATAGAGATAATCTTGTAAATCTTCTTGAGATCATAAATTCACTTCCGTAAATAAAATTTTTCGAATCATTCAATGTTGCGATTTGTTTTGAATTCATTTTTGGTCATCTCATCCTTATACACCAAACACTTTAGTGTGCTGTAAAACGATGCTTTCTTGCGTTGCTTCACTCTGAAAGCTGGTGTTGCGAAGTATCGCTGAGCAGATGTTGATTGCAGATAAGATAAGATCAAATAGACGCTTTCGAAGTGAACAAAATGAAGCCAATTGCAAGAAATTCCAACCTGCAATATAAGCACGCATTTTCGTACAATATTAGCCATGTGCATCTGCAGCGATGAAGCACACTGTTTTATACACATTCTTCTCATTCTTGTTCGAAAAACCTTTCATTATTCTGTGCAGACCTTTATTCAGTTTCGCCTTTTTTGCCATCTATATGGCTATGTTATTTTCGTTTACTAACTATGTGCTGTTCGCTTTTTTCCCTTCATTCACTATTCAAGTTCCATTTCCTATTCACATGCAAAATGTTAATTTCTAGAGAATTTCTGTTCGTTTTTCATTTACGATTAGTGAGTAATGCTGTACAAGCTCCTCACCGGCCAATCGTTTCTCAGCGTATTATATGGGCATGTTCGTTTGATTATGTCTGAAGATTGATCTCTCCATTGATCTCTCTCTTAGTTTGATCGCGATCAGCTCCAATTTAATCAATTCATGTTGTATTGTATTGTTTTTGGGCTTGATTATAGTAAGAGAAATGAATGAAGTTTCAGAAATTTGGCATGACATCGGAATATTCTTTGCTGTTTCTCAATGCAACAGAACAACAATCGCCATCAATGGAGTCAACATGGTTTTCAGCCAACGTAAGATTGTAGTTGATAGTTTTGGAAGCTGATTTCGAATTTTACGTATGATTATTTTGGGGTTGCAAAGAGGGGCTCAAATCAAACAGGAGAGCAATTTTGGGGTTTAATCACATAAATATAAGAGGGACTTTCACAACGACGGACTTAGTTAACACCCGAAAGTTTTCATTTGCAGCTGCAGTTTGTAGACAAGTCACGAAAAATCGCACGTTCTGAATCATTGTGAATTTTTGGCAGTTTTCGGAAGGAATATGAGTCACTTCTTTCTATGACAATGCGAAAGTTGTGAAGTTTTCGAGCGCGACGAAAACAATTCACTTGATTTAACTTCATCAGTTTGTTCGCAACAATAGTAAAAATTTTGCGATTCAAAACGTCAAAATGAGCGGAATTTGATCACAGTAGCTTCAACTATCTATATTATGGAAGTTTCATTGGAAATCCAGAATGTTTCAGATTGAAAGTGCAGAATTTAAGTGAATCCAATAATTTCTTTAAACTGCACTGCTTAATAAATCACTTTTAGTAGCATGAAGTTGTGATCGAAAAGAAGCATGCAAAATGCTTATTTTGGTTATTGATTCATAATTATGATTAGAATGCATTCATCTCAGGATACTCAAATACTTCTCGAGTGTTTATCGGAAGGACTGAGAATTTTGGAACGAAACAAATGCGAATGGATATTTGGCTTTATTTTTGGTGTAATCACTTGTATTTTGATGGTTTCGTGCATTCTGATATGCTTTTGCTGCTGTTCGAATATGTGCCAACGGAGACGACAATGTCGATTAGCACAGTGCGATAAAACCAGGTAAACACTCGCATACTACAATTCAATACAATTAACCAAGTGTGGAAGTCAATTCCTGAAATCATCGAGACAGTTTAATTCAACAACGCAAACAGTTTTCTCTGATCTGACTGTAGGTCATGCTTCATGAGGATGACTGACATAAGTAATTACAAGCATTTAAGTGAAACTGAGTGTGCCTGAAGGTGATGTGACCATTTTCAAAGCCGACTGATTATAGCAACGCACTATTGATCTGTACTAGATCAGTTGCTTGCAGTTGACGAAGGCCATATCCCTCGCAATATTTTTGATCAATTATGGATAAATACATTCATTATTCTCATTTGAGGAAGTTTCACTTGACAATTCGTAGAAGCCGTCAGTGCAGAGGGCCACAAGTTCCGATTGAATTTGCGAGGAGTTGAAAATATAAATGATGAAATGAAAGTGTGAAATGCGTAATTTTATCATTGTCTTTTCAGCGCCAATTGTATTCGATCATATTCAGTGGTTAATATGCGAGCACCGAATTCGACCGGTAATCCTGCACTAGCTAGGAGTTTTTATCCGGCCTATGATTTCATATCACCATCCAACAAGTGTTCACAGCGAACATCCGAACAATCCACCACTCAACGAAATTCTGTTAGCGAATTGATCTTCAGTTGATCGGTGATCAGTTGAGATCATCTCTCAAAATTTTCAAATCCTTTGATTCGCTTTTATTCATTTAATATTCAGAATTTTTTACGATTCTTCTTGAACACTTCGTTCATTTATGATTTTTGATTGTTTGCATCTTCCTGTTTTGCTAACCAACTCTGAAAGAAAGTTCTCGAGTTGTTATCAAAAATTAAGCAAAAACTACCCATAACGTCTCTCTTCTGACAACTTGCTGGCTTCATTACTCCATTGTAACGTCAAGTTCACCATCTCAATCCAAAACTCTCGATTGATCAGCAATTTATTCCGAGTAATGGCCCTGAATCATCGACTAATTTAGAAGCCCTTAGAAGACCTAAAGATGATTTACAATTGGCATCCTCGTCTATCAACATTCTCTTCATCGTACAACTGCGACACAGATTCTGCAATCACTCCATCGAATCCAAATAATTGTTTCACTTCAAGACCAAAATCTCTTCAAAACAACAACAACGCCAATCGCACACTACCAGTGGCTCCTCCAGAGTTGGTTTTTTTGCAAACAATTCCTATCAGCGTATGTGACCATTTTTGATCATCGCACAAAACATCAGTCTCAGAATGTAATTTTGATGAATCCGTGACTGGCTTTGGTCAGCTCGGATGGCTGCTTACTCAGTTCACTAGTTACAGTTTTAGTTACAATTCACGAAACCTGATGGATCTATCAAATAGCAATAATCATTTATCGACGAATCCACAACAACAACAACGGTATCACTCGACATCTAATGCAACACCAACAAATTTATACTATTGTTATGCTTATCAGCCTGCTTCAATCCGCTATAATCCAGCAACTGATAGCAATGATTCGTACGATTATGATTATATGAACAGACAAACTATGCTATTATCTGCTGCAACAACGCGAAGCCAACAAACACACCAGCAAAATCAGAGCGTAAGTTGTCGCGAATAATCGAGCGTTATTGAAGAAATAATGAGGAGATATGTATTCGTCCGGGAAAAAAGAAAAAAAAGAAAAATTCGAAATTTGAGCAAAAAATTCTGAAAAATTTACAAAAATAATCAATTGCGTTTTGGAATAATCACTCTTCTCATCATCTTCATAATATATTTTCGAATATATCAACGCAGTCGCTAACAACACGAAATTTGCTCATTTTCAGTATCAGCTAATTTTGACTTTTATTAAAGCTGAAATTAGCTCCTTGAAATCACGGATTTTCTGTGAATTCAAGTAATTTCCACACAATTTCGGAAAGCTACAGTACTGATAGCTTTCAAGCACACCGTTGGCTTCATGCAATGAGCAAGTGATGTTTTGTTTGCAGTGTGACGATATGCATTCAGAAGAAACGATTACAGTGGATTTCGTCGGTGAATGTCGACCTTCTGAAGAGCAAGATCGTGAAAGTGCGATGAATGAGGATTACTGCGACGCAGAAGATGTGCTTGCAGACGCAAATCGATACCGTAAGAGTACAGTAACATTCCGTCACGAAGCCCATCCCGACCAGCAATATAACCATCAACATGTGCAACAATCTGATCTCTGTTCACCTGTTAGATTCAGGATATGAAACCGAATATTCACTCGTACAATCGCATTTTTGAAGTGTGCCAGCTTATTTTTAATGAGCAGATGCAACGTCCATTGGGACAGCTTGAAAAACTTTTGCTGACAAATAAAAATAGCTACAAGTGAATACAAACGGCTGCATGCAAGATTCTTTTATCGAAATGCTTATTCTTCACTGAGATTTACTTTTATTTCACATATGGTGTGGCGGTAAACATATGGAAATTATAAGATGGAAGCTCAATGAAAGTTAGCTTTGTTGCGATCGATGATTCTTTGTGGAGATTCTTGATTAAATTCCTCATCAATACTAGAGGCGTATCGAGAAGGGTAATTCGTGATTAAAAAATGTTCCGCCTTGTACGTTTCATTTTCATTTATGATTTGTTTGCTCACTAATAAATGCATGTAAAAGTAGTAACTTATCCCAGAACTAGAATTAGCACGAACTGACTGCACTCTGCATGAGTCTCGTCAACCTAAATGTGCCTTCAGCTTTGCTCAACAACGCATCATTTCTTGACACTACATGATTTGTTATGCATAAAGAAACATGTGTGTGCTTGTGTTATAAACGGATAATGTTCTTTGTTAGTTGGAGGAATAGAGTTGAATTTTTAAACCTGAATCGTACAACTGACCGATCGCATTGTGCACTATAGACTATCTCTCACTTCAGAGTTGGCCTTTCTGTCGATCATCAGTTGATCTTTGAACATAGCAATTATTGATCTGTCAGACTTCAGGCGATCTGATCACATAGTTTCGAGCACTTTGATAAGATGTTTTGTGTTGTTCAGATCGGAGAGATACTGGACTATAACGTAAGAACGCATGATCCATGAATTATGCTCACCTTATAGGATGTTGGGAAGTAGAACTTACAGAGGGTTCAGCTGAAAAGCACAGATCAGCGTCATGATTTTGCACAATCCTGCAACGTTTTGAATGCTTCCGGATTAACTTAACCCGAAATTTCGAAAGATATCAATTCATTTTTTCAGTCGTCATAAAGAACAGGACATATACTCTCCAAAAAGTAGATGAGCGACTCGAAAAAGTTCACACTGCAATCTCGGCCTGCAAAACAAACTCATTATTATTGATAATATTTCTCCGCTCATCTAGTACTAATACATATTGAGAACAACAACGATCACTGTTGTTGACAGGAAATGACGGAAACGCATGGGACTTTGATGGTACCCGGTCAATCTGCCTAAAAACATTAACCCTGACGGACAATTTGCTGAACGGACAGTTTGCCTAACGAACAGTTTGCCTATTAGGCGAAATATCCATTAAAAAACCGTAAGTTAGGCAAACTGCCCGTTAGGCAAATTGTCCGTTAGGCAAACTGTCCGTTAGACAATGTGTCTTTAGGCAAACTGTCGTCAGCTCAACGCTTTGACATTCCGAATGTTTTGATGTATGAATAGATGCAAAAGGAATAACGATGAAAACAAACGGCAATCACCAGAAAATGGATTTAAAAAGCGTAAATCAAAGCTTCAGCATTGAAGAATGATCCATTGCTAAAGATATCTCCAAATTTCGATGTTAGCTTAGCTGTCGAATGACTATGATGGTCAGACATTCATTGTGAATGATTTCATCATATTCGACGTCATAATTGATGCAGATATGGTATCAGCTCATCAATGATTCGAGAACATATAATAGCATTAGGGTGACCATCTTCAAGCTACCGGTACCCTCAAGTTTGCTCAGTAACATGCCAATTTCTTTACATCATTAGGTTTCCCATATTCTCTACTTCCAGAAATGTATATATGTTGTCAAGCGATTTTGCTTACTTGAGGAGATATAGCTAATTTTCTGAAGCTATCTCAAGTAGCTCGGCGACGCTCGTTCTAATACATCCTATCGCTATTGATCAATCTATACAATACTTTAGCAATATCAGGGTTACCATTTTCAAATTGATCGTGTCCTCAGGTTTGCTCAGTAATATGGCAATTTCTTTACATCATTTGATTCCCCAGATTCTCTGCTAGAAAGCAGAGATTCTGCTCAATCGAATGATGTACAAACTTGAATATGTTTCCGAGCAAGCTTTAGAAGACACTAGCCTCGAATGTACCCATATTTCTATAGTAATTATAATATGCATTGATCTATAGTGATCAATCGCATATCAATGAGCACCTCAGCGCCAGTTCAGATAGCTTTAATCAAATAGCTATAGCTCCTCAACTAAGCGAAAGATCCCACCTCTCCTCATTATCCCAACTCACATTACTCTACTACTCATCTTCATCATTCTTTCTTTATCCTTCTTCTATTGGGTAGCGCAGTTACCCAATACACTCGATGTGCCTTTTCTTTGAAAAGCACAAAACACTAGCTTCGGGATGATCTTTGATTATCCCACCTCTCTTCATTATCCCAACTCACATTACTTTACCACTGCAATATCAAGGCTACCATTTTCAAATTGACCGTGTCCTCAGTTTTGCTCAGTAACACGGCAATTTCTTTACATCATTTGATTCCCCGGATTCTCTGCTTTCAGAAATGTATATGTGTTATCGAGTGATTTTACCTACTTGAGGAAATATAGCTGATTTTCTGAAGCTATCTCAAGTAGCTCGGCGGCGCTCGTTCCAATACATTGTATCACTACTGATCAATCTATGCATTACTATAGTAGCAATAGGGTGACCGCCTTCAAAATAACCGTGTCTTCAGGCTCCCCAAGACACCGTTAGTTTGAAGACGGTGACGCCACTGCTACTATAGTAATGCATAGATTGATCAATACTAGTGATACAACGTATTGGAACGAGCGCCGCCGAGCTACTTAAGATAGCTTCAGAAAATCAGCCATATCTCCTCAAGTAAGCAAAATCGCTCGACAACACATATACATTTCTGAAAGCAGAGAATCTGGGAAATCCAATGATGTAAAGAAATTGGTATGTTGTTGAGCAAACCTGAGGAGACGGTTAGTTTGAAGATGGTCACCCTAATTCCTCTATAGTAATGTACACATTGATCAGTAGTGATACAATGTATTGTAACGCGTACCGCCGTTAACTTGAGATAGGTTCAGAAAATCAGCTATATGGTCTCAAGTAAGCAGCTCATATACACATGCCAATATCTTCACGTCATTAGATTCCCCAGATTCTCCGCTTTCTGAAATGTATATATGTTTTCGCGCTATTTTGCTTACTTGAGAAGTAATTAATTTTAAAAATTTATAATTTTGCCACTAACACATATGTAAACATGATAATAAATTCCGCGTGGTTGAACAACGACGTCATGTTTGACTGAATTCGCCCACATCAGTGGTTCTTTTAGAGGGTGAAATTACCCATTTTGTGTAATTTGGAGGTGTCAAGGGGTAATGGAGAGGGATGGGAAGTTAGTATTCCGCGCAGCTTTTATATTATGGTAGAATGCCATTGTAATGATGTTTTTTTAACTCGGGTATTTAAGTGCGGTTAGTTGATGGCAACAGTCTTCATTCTTCTTTCGTTCGTTTCAAAAAGGGTTTTCATTCTTTTCCATGCTGCTATAATCGCTCTTATATCTTTTATCATCAAGAATGTTCTCTTCTGCTAATTTCTCATTCATTTCACTTCACAATTAAAGTCAAATTCCTATTCTATCAAATACACTCTATAATTGATCATCGGACTGTCGAACGTTGCTGAGCAATAGTATTCGATTGCTGCATTGTTGATTTCGGCTATCAACACTCGTCAACGTATCCATGATAGATTATGATTATATCAGAGGGTTGTTGATTATATTGGATAGAATATGTTCAGCTATCGCAGAAAATTTGTACTTGAAGGCATATTTTAAAGTGCCTCGTGAGTATAAGTGCTAGAGCACCTAAAAATTACATTTAAATGCACTTACAACGAAAAAGTATTGCGGCTTATCGATGCTTCCAGTTTTGGGTGATCTTTCTGCTAAACATCAACTATTTATAAACGATTCTCCAGTCCAATCCTCAAATACAATGCTCATGGAATCAACTAAACGATGTCAGTTAGTAGCTAAAAGTGCTGGTGTTGTTAATGCTCGCATAAATAATTAACTTTTTACTCACATCTCACACGATTACAATATGACGAAAGACGCCATTGCGGTGGGGTTGGGTTGGCGTGACACTTAATTATGTATTGCAATTGTAAATCAATATTTAATTAAAGGCAACTCGTAAAATAGGTACAAACACACGAATGCGCACTTATTCAGATGAAAGTGCATGAAAAGTCCAAGTGGAGAAAATTGCTGAAGGCTCGTTTTCCATTAATAAATTCAGATAAATCCTTTAAAGTTTGACAATTCCACTCGCTTCTCCAGTCAGATCATAATGCTCTTCTTAAGTCGGTCAATCAAAAGTTTAGATCGTGTTGCAGATCAATTTGATACGATGGTATCGTTTTTGTTAGTCGTATGATCGGCACTCCACCAAATGCCATCTTAGTCGTAGCTTAAAACTGAAGTTTTAGTGAAGAATGCGGTATATTTGAGCTAATTTTACTAGCAAAGCAGTTAGAGCATAATTATATCGAAGGACGTTTTCACTTCAGCTCAACAGCAAGAAAAATTATTCGGCTTAAGCGATTCTTCTTGATGGGGAATGTGATTAACGAAGTTATGGCACTGCTCGACAAAGTTGTTTAATCGGTAATTGCTTCTTAAACATGAGACAATTTTTTTTTCTCACCACGAACTCTCCTAGAACAGTGACGATTGACTGACTGGTGCATGTGATGGGAGAAAGAAGGTGTGAGAAAAAATATTAACGCATTACGTTCAGCGGTTTAATCCGATCTTATGCTTGGCTTAGACATCCGATGTTTCAAGTTAATATCAGTGGACGAGTGAAGGGATTCAGTGCAAGGAGACGATTGAAAATGAGCTATGCGAGAGGTGGTGGGTTCGAGTTTTCCACCTTGCTGCTACTACCTTTTCATTCATTATCAGTGTGAATCAATGGTGCTATTCAACGATTTCCACTGAAATATGTCAGAGGGAAAATGCTGCGGAAACATCAACGGATAGAGTTATAGTTCTAGAATCTATGTACATTTTGCCGCATAATATTTGAAAATTTTCGCAGACAATTCGTGTTTCCGTGAATATTCATGGACGGAAGGAAGCATTTTTGAGTGGTTAATAATTCGATGTATACGTACCAATGGTTGTTTAGTTTTAGTTGAGGTTTTGCGGTTTTGTGTCATCGAGTGGTTGTTTTGTCAATCGCTGTGAGCGGTCGGCGGAATATTTATTTTATTAGAGTCGTGATTATTTATTGGTTTTGTGTTTGGTTACGTTGAATTATGCAAAGTGTTCATCGCAACTAATGAATTGTTCGGTTGGCCTGCTCGCCTAGCCAGCGGGATGGCGTAAATTGAGGCAAAAACAGTGCGAACGGAAACATTGTGAGCATTGTGGCCAGCAACTTTAGTTACAAACGTTTCATACACTGGCCAATCCAGGCAATCCATGTAAACGTCGTACCAATGTGCTAACCACACACTACTTCGGCACTACTCAGTAATACTCGGTATCGTCCAAAAACATCGTCCAAAATCATGCCAATTCACTCTTCTTGAATGGTAAAAAAAGTGTACTAATGGTGCATGAAAATAGAAATATGAAGAGATCTGAAGTGAAACTATCATCACGAGTTGATCAGTCTCATCGTTCAGATCAATGGGTTTCAACCTCTGCTGCTCAATCACTCGCTTTGCTTACGATCGCAACTTAATTGCACCGTTTTCTTGCCAGTCTAACAATACGAAATCTATCAAATAGTAAAGCAAAATCGCAGCATTTATCTGTCTAATCCAGAAGAGATATGCACGAGTCTCTCGGGAAGAAGTTCAACGACTTAATTAAATATATATGATGTATGCGATGCACTTTCGATGCGTATGCGCATAAAAGATCTCGTTTCCATTTGTTATTATTCCATTGACACATCAAGTAAGCAAGCATCAAGCAACCAAACTAACCATTTCGACGGCTTCAAATCAAACCACATTCGAATCTGCTGAGAAATGGCTTACAACTTCGTAATACTTTCTCCAAATGAACGTCACTCATGAATCTATCGGACCTAACAACTGAAATGTAATCCTTCAGAATCCCTTCATGATTCTTCTCTGGCTCCACTTCAGCTATTTTAATAGTCTCAGATTGTTGTAGTTGATGTGAATGCTGCTTTATGTACTTGATAGTTTTTATGGATGCCATCATTAGTTTTTATTTGCCAGTGTGTTGTTTCGTTCGATAATTGCTAATGTAGTGCATGATGCTTATGAGTAAATGCTAGATCTAACGTGTATCCGCCAATCATTCATCATCACATCCACATATGCAGATTTGCTACAGCCGTAATCAAACGTTTTTCTATGCAAACAGCTAAAAATGGCCAATACCCAGCACACATTATCGATTTGCGTTGTATCATAGCTGTTCTCCTCGCGTAAATCATTCGCTATGTGATGT
The DNA here is from genome assembly GCA_035041965.1 of Anisakis pegreffii. Classification (NCBI taxonomy): domain Eukaryota; kingdom Metazoa; phylum Nematoda; class Chromadorea; order Rhabditida; family Anisakidae; genus Anisakis; species Anisakis pegreffii. The sequence continues at coordinate 58,100 of JAPYMA010002305.1, forward strand.
CGTCGTTCCGTAATGCATCAGGATGACGAGACATAATATATTCTGATGTATACACGGATCTCATAAGCTTCATGGGTCTGTCTCATAAGCCCCGTAGGCTTTCGGCTTCATAGACCTCATAAGCTTCACAAGCGCTTTAGGCTGGCTTCTAAAGCCTTCTAGATCACATAAGACAATGTACGTATACGCATCCTTATGCATGTCACGTGCTCTTTGTTCATATGGTGGTCATGCTCTGTGAATGAATCGTAGACATTCTCGAATCTGAACGCATGCACACGCCCTATGGGGTAAGCTTTCTTTCTGTGAAGTTGAAACTATAAACAAAACACAGCTTCTAGACAAACACACACACACATATGCATACGCGTAAGTAGAGTCAACTTCGAGATGATTGAAAGAAGAAAGCATGAATGAATAAATGCATATGATGGATGTCTAACAATGTGTCATTCAAATCGAACCATGACATTATCGTGAAATTTATGTCTGCATGCAACAGCATTAGTACCGATACTAACACATTCATCGAATGTGATCGTTGAACAAAAGAAATTTTCATTTCGATGCGACAATTTCTAATGAAACAACTTTATTTGGTATCGCATTTGTAGCACTCATTCTGCGCTAACCGCAATTCCTTTCATCCTTTTTTGTTTTTTGTTCGTACATCTTTTGTCTATTCGCATCTTTTCGAGGCTCTTGAACTTCGTGTATTTGTTCATTCGAATTTGTAGATGAAGTGAGTAATGTAGAGTACTAACTGCATTATATTCATAAATGTATTTCTGTGATGGTTCAAACAGAACAAATTTATTTGAGAAAAAGATTTTCAAGAATTTTCTTTGAAAAAGTTATCAATGAAAGAAAATTTCTCGTCTTATCTCATCTTCAGACAGTCACGATTGTGCAATCAGACGATCGACAAAAAATTTAATTATTAGCGATTATAAGTTCTGCTGCTGCATCTATCTATCTAACCAGACACATGCACATGCTCATTGATGCTAAGAAGCAGTCATAATTTTGCGCTATTGAATCAGTACAAACAACATTGATAATCATGTGCAGATGCATAAATTAGGTTCCATTATTCGCATTATGATTCAGAGCAAGTTGCAGTGTCCCCGAATCCAAGTTTGACGCGCAAAACCAATTTTTTTCAGCGGTGTGCTATTTAATTTAATTATTGCCATTTAATTTAATTATTCAGCAATACTTCTGCTGTTTCTCGCTCAACTGCTCGATGTGAACTGCTCGATTGCGCTTTCGTGGCCATTAGATGGCTATATCGCTAATTTGATGAGCATTCATTTCAGAAACTATTAGATAACATTGTTGTTTTTGTGGCAATTGTTGTTATTAATACTAAGATATTAGTTTTCATCATCAGTGATATTGTTGTTTCATTATTATTATTGTTGTCATCATGGCTATTGCTAATAGGGTTGATTGCATTCCTGTCGTTATGGATATGGTTTTGAAGATCGCATTATTCCTTTATTTACTACTTTTTGCCACTCAACTCATTGAACAACTACACAAAACTCACTGATTTCACCACCGATTGGCAGTTCTTTCAAAGCAATTGCAGAGCTATCGTTCGATTGATCAAGTCAACAGTCGAGAATGTTTTGGATGTCGTATGAAGTTTGCAGATGAAATGCTGATGATGACTCGCTGGAAAGTAATTAAAGTTAAAATTTAGGTAGAGTGCGATCATGCATGACTGCTAGTTGTTTACCAAGTGATGCGCATTCATTTGCTGGAATAATTTATGAAGTAGCCAACACTCTTTAAATGACAGTCACAATTAAGAAAATTAGAAATTTTCGAAACTTTGATCTGAATGAATGCTCGGAAGTTGCATTGAATTGTGCCTGTCTCATTCGTCATACTATCCATCCGATGGTTTTTGCAAAAGACTTGGCGAATATTAAGGAATTTAGATCGAAAGCCGTCAAAATCATTCAGCTACAAACGGATGTTCGATAATGGCATTGCGAATGATGTTATATGGAGTTATTTGTTCTGCAGAACGGAAACTTGTCTACCGCTCTTAATGAAGCATATTCGATTGAGAGTGAAAAAATCGGAATGAAACTATTTTTACAATATTAAAATTACCAACTATTACTATTAATTATCAACTCTGACCACACTATTAAAATTATCAATCAGGCGCTTTCATTTCAAAATTGAACGTCTTCATATGGTCGAACAGCAAGAAAGTATGAATTTTTCAGTGCAGTTGTAAGACACAACTTCTTTTTAATTCAATGAACAATTTGAAGAATGAGCAACGCGCTTGAAAACTGCACAAGAAGTGATCAGTTTTTTGGAATATGTTGATGATTAATTTATAATTTTGCGTTCTAATCCCTGGCGAATACTCTTGCAGCAGTGCACAGTGCGTTGCAAATTCTACTGAAGACTGAAATGAAGCTATCAGTCAGCAATGATCGCTTTTCAGAATTCCCTGAATATATTATTTTTCAGGAATTCCTTGAATTCTACCCATATAACTATGATTGAAATTGAAATTTCTCGAGAATTCTTGAGAATTGAAATGTTTGGTGCAAAAAAAATTGTAAGATTGTAAGAAAATTGAAATGTATGATTTTTGGCTGATCGAAAGTGTTTAGGTACTGCCGAGGCAACGAACGAAATGATTACGACAGATTTTGTGTAAATTATGACTGAAATATTCAAAAAAACAATCAGCTTTTTTGGTTTTGCGTGATGCACTCTGAAGGCATCATTAGTCAATATCATGGCGTTTATTCCATCCTTCGAGACGACAGCGTTTCGTTTCGATTGCAAAATCCGAGAAACGATGATAACAAACCAGAGTTGCTATGGGAATAAGTGCATGATGATGACCATCAACGAAAATATACTCTCAAATTTCCATTTTTTCGTTATAACACGCACGCACATTTTGTCAAATTCATTGTAAGCGAATGACAGCCGTCTGTCTATCTCCGTGTATGTCATCATCCTTAACCACCTATATCATAAATCTCAAATTATTGCATTTCAAATCTGAAATTGCTACCCAAATAGGCCGTAAATTCCGTGAATGTACACTATCCATATAATAACTGATGTGAATATATGGATATGACATGCTATGTTTATATAAGCAATACACACACACAATTTCAGCATGCAATTGCTTTTATGTTGCCATAAGTGCATAAAAAGGACACAGTGAAGTGGTTGTTTTGCATTATAAACTTTACGAGAGCGATAATCGAGAATTGCGGCAGAATACGATATTGAATATTCAAACAAATAAGTTTAGAAAAAGTTTAGAAGTAGGAGTTACAATGTTGAAATTTCACTGAAAAGTGTTTGCGTTTGTTTAATTTCAGTTCGAATGAATAAAATTTGCAGCAGTTTTTTGGTATCAAGTGAAATTATCACTGATCACGCAACATGACGAATGATGACGAGTTAACGACGAATGACGTTAGATCACTTCGTTGATTTGCGCAAGAAAATGAATGCCCTATGTGGTTTGTGGTGAACGATTCAATCCTCTGGTCAATACTAATTTCGGCGAATTATACCGGTAAATGGTGTCTGTGTGTGCATGTGCCTAGGGCTCTATGAGAGTTTTGAAGTTGTTTTTAGATGCGTTAGAAATGGACATTGAGCACGCATCGTATGTCACATTGATACGTCCATCTAAAGCCCACTTCTATGTCATATGTTGCACACAACAGTGTGCATTAATCCGTTCATCGATCACGTTTTCGGAATTTTGACATTTTTGATGGAAAACTTTTCATGCGATTTTGATCGCAACACTTTGATACATTCTCCTCTGTCAGCGTTTCGTTCATTTTTGAAAATGGCATCTATCAAGCGAAACATCGTTAAGTGCTATTTAATGAAGATGCTATTTCTATGCTATTGGACGAAGAAATACTTTGCCATCTCATTATCTAATGATAGAAGCCATCTAAGATAGAAGCTCATTATCTAATGCCATCTAATTGATCATTCTCTCAGCAGTACTAATGAATGAGCCAATTTGGGTTTTATTCGCATGTATAATTCAAATCGACCGAAGATTATCCGAAGATATTTTAATGAGGAAATGAATCCAACCGATTAAACCGCGAAATTGTCTTCAGATTCAGAGTAATCTAATCCTTAGAAATCACATTTGTGGCAGCGAATAATTAGTTGACGAACTGCTGCTTATCATGAACGCTTCGCACTAATTGGGTCCTTTCACTTGATACACTGCTATCGTTTCATTCGTTCAAATGTACGAAATTTTTTTTGCTTCAAAATTTTCAGTCTAGTTTAGACGTATGCAGTAGCTTATCGAAATCAATTTATCGCTAAATTATGGAATATTATCAGAAGATTATAGAGTAGATTCTTCAATAAATTATTAGCTTTTATGAATAGAGGGTGTAATGGAGTTGTGCTCGCGATAGAAAAGTTCGTTTGAGGACAAATCCGATTGAGTTAAATAATCAACTCGGAACTAATGGAAAAACAATATCGTTGAGAACAAAAATGTAAGCAAATGCTAAATATGAGGCGAAAATTCAACTCAAATGGATTATTCCGTATTGTTTATAGAAGCTTAAATCCTTTCCATGCTGAGTGCTTAAAAGATCATGAGTTGAGAAGTAATGTACTGAGGGATTCTCAAATCAAACGGTATTACGAATATATTTTCTAATTTCAATGGCTTGTTGATATCATGAATAGACAAGTGGATTGACTGAATGCCTGAACAATGATATTCACGATATGAATATGAGGATCGTTGTTTACTTCAGTATTTTTATTCAGAATATAAAGAGATCCAGAATTTTATTATCTATAACCGATTACGAATAAAAATTTCGTACTGAATGTTACGATGGTCGAGAGCTTTATTTTTCACTGGTATGTGCTAAGTGATCAGATAGCATTCTCATGATTGATTAATTGACTGATTGATTGATCGCATCGATCAACGTCTTCAAACCCCATTTCAACCCCAAAACCAATCGTGCATGCCACTAATCTCGGAATCGTGGATTTTATTTAGGTGCATTTGTTTGTGAAGGGCTCTTCCTCAGATATCATTTCATTAGTATCAATGTGGTGCAGCATTTTATAAGTGCTAGCGAACTTGCCTTATATATCAACTTTTTCTTCTTCAGATTATTTAATCAGCAAATCCATCGCAGAAAGAGTTTATGCCTCTCTCTTATCACCAATATCACTAATATCACATTCTTCTTCTTTGGCATTCTTTAGATTGTATGCTCGGATTATTTAATTTTATGAACGGCTAGTGACATGATGTGACATGCGCTCGACGAGCATCAATCTCATGCTCTCTTATTGCCAACAAATAACGAATGATTCTGAGTTTTGGTGACACTGCTCTCAAATAACAGGAAATGACGGATTTCTTCACGCTCTACCGAGCGCAATCGTTAATGAACCAAAAAGTTTCTTCGTCGAGTTTAGAACTGAATTTGAGAATCATTGGGCATTAGTTAAGAAGTAATATATTAAGGGATTCTCAATTCAAACGGCATTACGAATATATTTTCCAATTTCAATGGCTTGTTGAAATCATGGATAGACAAGTGGACTGACTGCATGAACAGTGTTATTCACGATATGAATATGAAGATGGCTTGTTTGTTTCAGTATTTTTGTGGTTGACTTTAGAAGTCAAAATGTCATTCGGGATTCGATTCGTTCATTAGTTCTAGATGTTTTTGTTTCTGATATTATATTGAATTCGTCTGGAATTTCCCACTGAATCGCCAGTAGAAATGGAATTTGTCCTTGAAATGAGCGCAGTATCTTATTGCAGTATAATTGAAATTGAATCACATAATTCACTTAATGCAATGAAGCAGATTCATGCAGATATGTCGTATCCTTCGCAAATCTTGTGTACGACATCATCTACACTGTTCATTGATTAGTTTACGTTCATATTTTTTCGAATTTTCAGTTTCCAGTTGTTAAGTTTAGCTATTTTTTACACATTCAACCCTATCATTTCTGTGTTTGTTCAGTTTATGTTCATCTGAGAATGATGACACGTCAAATTTATGGTCTCATTCCGCAAATCAGGGTATATTAAAGAGTAATTTTTGATTTCATAAAATCGAAAAATTTATGGGAACGAAATGATTTTCCGTACTAATCAATTTTCCACATCCAAAAATTGCAGCAAATCACCCATTAACAAATTCTCAAACGAAGCGGAAAATTCTCAAAACATCTGAAAAATCCGTTAAACACAATCAAATCCAAAGAGAGCGATCGTTCTTGCACATATTCAGCCACGAAGCGAGTAATCATAAGGCCAATCAACTCGTTTACAGCGATTGATAAATGCCGTAAGCGTAAGATTTCATTGCCGTTCGACATTTATTGGATGTCTAAAAGAATAGAAAGAGTCACATTTTCTGCACTCGAAATGAAAATGACTACCACATTTTCATAAGTCTCTTTCCCATTAAGAATATATAAGATTGTCAAATATTTCGTTTTGTAAATATTAAAGAACCAAGATTTGCAAAGGATAACCTACTTACAAGTAGCAATTTTCTTTTGTCAATCAAACGATTCAATGAATATGTGATGTGAGAAGAATATGAGAGAAATTTCTCAAGTTTCAATTAATTTCTCCGCAGAAAATTTCACCTCTCAGCTATGGGCAATAACGCAACGATAGCAACGAAATTGAAAGTTTTATTTACCAGCAATACGTTTTTCTTTTATTATACTTCGTCTTTTTTTCAATATTCACAACTCTCGAGGTATGAAATTAATTGCAGCAGCAGCAGCAGCAGCAGCAGCAGCAGTTTACCGTACAATTTCACTGGAAGAAAGGATGACTCAAATTTCCAACTTGGCCAAAATTATTCAGTTTATGAGCATATTTCTCTCATGAATTTTTTGATCGCGTGTTTGAAAAATTTTTATCTCCTCTTGATTTGTTTGTATATCAGGACTTACTTGTGACTACATCAGAATGTACTGATTTGTTTTTAGGCAATTGCTGTTATTCAAAAGATTTAGTGTATTACAACAAGGTGCTGAAATGAGAAAACGTGTTTGGAAGTGGTGAGTAGAAAATGTGATATTCAGATTGCGATGTTTGGCTTTTGGAGGGACGAAAATTTCGATACAATTCAATTCTGATGAAACGGTTGATAGATGAGGACGACGAACCTAAAATTACCCCAAGAATGACGTTATTTGACTGAATTATTGCATGCTCGTCTTATAATTGAGAATGTCTTCAATTTGTACATCATCTCACAGGCATTTATCTGAACACAAATGGTTTCAGTGGTTCCGTTCAACAATAACATTGCAAATGCGTGCCTATCTTCGCATGCCATCATCACCAAATAATTGTTCTATGTATATTTATGTTATTGCTGCTTGTATACAGCCTGAGAACAATTTGAAAAACGTTGGAACACTCTAAAAACTTGTTGACTGGAAGGAGAAGTCAACCGACCCTAAACTGCATCGTAAGCATAAGGCTTAGGCCAATAGTAAGTGTGAGTGATATGGTTCAATGTTAGCCTAAGGCTGAACCCAAATGTGAGCTTAAGGCAGTTCAAAGTTCAAAGTTTCAAAGAGTTGTCATCGGTTTTGCATTTGAGCATGTTTTTAAGTAGATAATGAATAGACGCACTCAAACATGTCAGTTATAAATGGATATGCCATTTGGAATAAATTTGGAGGGCTATTATTTAAGTTGATTTTTTAACGTGCAAATTTTGCGAAGAGTATTCAAATATGAAAGGACAACGAAGCAATTGTTCACTTCAAAACGGTTGCCGAGCAATTTGGCTGAATAGATGCGGAAAAGAGAACGTGTGAAAAAACGGAATAGGGATATTTTAGCGATATTCATGATCGAAAGGATTCAAATGGATATCGATTGTTTCATTGTTTTGAGTGAAAATGCATTCGAGATCGAATATTCTCGTTGGATTTCATCCTACTGAAGGTACAGCTGAGATTAAGAAGATATCACTTGGTCCGTGGTTTTTCATAGCTTTGGTATATCCCTTCATTGGATTATCGTTGTTATTGTTACTTGTTTGACGGAAATTTTGAGATCTGTTAACGTGATATTTTGGTTGAGCAAGTTTTTAGCTTGTCAGTTGCGAATATGATCGATCGACAGCGAACAATGATCATTGTGACATTTTGAATTTTGAATTTTTTAGCAACAAGATTTATGGTGTATGTTTAATCGTTTAAAGTTGACCAGCTAAAGATGAAATATTGTTGCGCCTAAAGAATGCCAGGAATATATTTATTTCAGGAAATAGATTGATTGACATCCCTTTTTCTGACAATTTGCTTCTTATACGCAGCACTTTTTCTATTTTTTTCGCAGAGTAATCGTTTTTTCAAAGGCAATGCAGTAAGAGTGCAGTAAGAGTGATATATGGACGAGGAAATTGACATGATAATAGCGGGCGACGTTAGCTTTATGTTTATGTTAGCTTAAACGATATTGTTGTTGTTCCGTAAATGAATGAATGCATGCCTAAAACATGTATTGTTTGTCGAAATTCACAAGATTATCCCATAGATATTGAGTAACATCATGAGAGATATCATATGACTGGGTATGGTCGAGTGCGTCAGTTACTTTTCATGCGCATCCACTAGAACAAGCATGAAGCTAATCTTGGGTGCACAGCGATCCGATTGAATAGCGTTACTGAAGATAGATATCAGATTGTATGGATACGCTATGATATAATAGATCCATCCTTTTTAGTCATCATTCATTTACTTATCGTTATCCATCGCTCATTTATGCGTTCATTCATTTGTTAGCATTTCAACTGTTTGTGCTAATCGTTTACAGCTCCCTTTGCCTTCTCTCTCAACATGAACGAATCATCGATACGTTCATATTTTTGATCTATTCATGTAAAGCAAAGCATTCAGTTGAAAACCTGCATCAGTTTATTTCTAGAATTGAACTCTTTTCGAGTCATTTTTCTCGATTCTGAATAATTTTATGTTGTGTTCTTTCATTGTTTTGAGACCATCCCTATTAGTTACGTAATCTCATAGCAACGCATTTCAGGTAAAAAATTTTATAAAATGGGCGATTACTTTTGAGGAAAATGTTATAATCGAAGAATAGCAACGATTCTTGTTGTATGTTGATGGATGAATTCTAATGAAAGTTTCAAGGAGAGCATCGCAATGAACCGAGAACTTAGTGCCGTGCGTGTTACGATGCTTCGATAATACCTGAAATATTGCACATATTAATCACCATCCAGTGCACTATCGCATAACCACTTCACGTAACCTTATCACAGTGTTATGCAATTCCGTTGAGTTCATTCACAGTCGTTATCATATTTCAATCGTGTGCATATATGTGCTAGTTAGCTCTATTGAATGTCTATCGTTCGTGAATTCATCAAATTTTTGTGTGTGATGCATATAATGGCATTTTTTGTCATCATAATTTCCTTATCCATCGATATTACGACTGATAAATAAACCGTTTTCCTCTGATTGCAAAAAAAAAGAAACTAAAATTCAAAACTGATTATTTCATTGACCCAATTCTCATTTTATTGACCATTTATCATCACTTCCCCATCCATAACACATATGTAGACCAGCATTGACTAGTGAGAATGTGTTTATGAAGACACCCCTGATTCTGTCGTTCCATCGCTTTTTTCGAATGGATTTTGTTCGGATATTTACTGAAGGAGATTTGGTAGCAATCTCGAACGCGTCCAAACAAACGACTACCCAAATGAACAAAAGCCAAAAGCTGTTCAGAAGAACTAATGACTGAATAAAGCGTTTAAAGGATTGCTTATGATGAGGAAGAAGCAGACGAAGAAAATGCGAAGCAACAATTCTGAGTGTGTGTAATAAATCAGCAATTGAATGTCTGCATAACGATGTAAATAGATGAATATGTAAATAGATAGCTTAATGAATGAATGCACGAATATCAATGGCTGATCGGACGCAATAGTAATGTGAGAGTGTGTGTTTGATCAGGTAACTGCTTAATCGGACAGCTGGAAAAGCCTATAATTAAGCACTATTCAATCGCATCATGCCCTTCGCTAATATTGACACGTTTTTGCTGTCTATCGTATGTGAGACCTCCGATATCCGCAGCTGGCTGAGAATTATCCGTGATTATTAGACCTTATAAACAGAAAGTTAATGTATTGTTATTTCCGACAGGAATAGCCTATTTTTGCAGTTTTTGTGATAATCTTGTGTTGCGTCAATGACATTTGCAATTTAACAGACTGTATAGATTATAAAGGTCTTCAATGGATCAGAGATCTTTTTGCCTACTGTCCTTCCCGCTGATGGTACTGAAATATATTCACTGACTTTGCGAATGATCGAGAAAAATTTACTTTGATTTTGTAGACACCGAATTTCTCCTTAATTATAGAAGAACCTACAGATTCCTCTATAATTAGAGAGAAATCTATCTTCAGATTATAGAGAAATGTATTTTTGATGCTCAGTTTTTGATCAGTCGAGTTAAATATCATTTATAGTTGATGTTTCGTCGCTAGACTTTAATTGCTGCTGCAAAGTCATGCCTAATTAGATATCCCTATGGATTAGGCAAAACCTTCGGCAGTCAATTAAGAGATATAATGAGATGCGTCTTTGAGAAACTTCAATGTGAAAAGTTAATGAAATTTCAAATTTGATATTTTTATTCATTGTTAAGTTTGATTGCATGAAGTGACAACGCCCCAGTGCCATTCATTCATCATTGCGATGTGAAATTCGTATGCTGCAGGCATATAGTCCTTTTTTTAAGAATTGAAATTATTCAGTCCCTATTTAAGAGCAATTTTCGAGAGGCTAGACTTCCGTTACATCAGCAGAAATTTCTCACTGCCATCGAAATGAATGCGAAACAGTTTGATAGCATTCCGAAGAATTTGGTCTATTTGTAGCGAAATGAAATGGACTAAGTTTTGTGTGCACTTAATGCGTTTTATCATAATCATTCGATCGTTTCATTGCTTCGTTAGCGACCGAAACGAACCGAATGAATTCTGTCGAAAACTAATTAAAAATTTCAGTGTTTAATTTCTTGTCCATCCAGTGGATCTCATTATTTCCCATTCGTTTCATTCAAGTATGATGCTGTCGATAATGCGTAATCTCTTTGCATCATTGTTCTAAGAGATTCACGAGGTACTCGATCCCTTTTATCTGCTAAAAAGATTTTATACCAGATGAAAGCACCCGTGGTGGTCGTATTGTGACATCTATTGATTCATTCATGCATTGCATGATGATCTCCATGAAACTTCGTTTTTTCCAGTCTCTTCATTCCTAACATTCTACTTAGGCATATGATCAATTGTAGACTTTTTCTAGGTGAAAAAGCATTTGAAGACTGAATACATTTGAAATGCATGCATGCAAGAGGACAATTAGCGGTGAGCAAACGCACACAAAGAAGGGATTTGAACAAAAGCAAATCACTTAGTAATCAGCTATAAATTCAGCCTATTTTAACAAGTAATCATAATGACCATTAAGCCAAGTCTGCCACTAGAAAGCTGGCCTAAGCTGCCATCTTTAAATCCCTCGTGTTGTCTACGACTTGTCTCCCTCAGCAACTAGGCTATCTAGCTTGATTTCACAAAAATTCATTCAAATTAACATGAGAATCTCATAGTAGTGGTGTTTGTTGCATCATAGTCACTTATCATTGAAATATCGATAGCTACAATTTCTCGAAATAGCTTATCAGAACATCAGCAATGCACTTTCTTATCTCTGAATTGAAATCTTCTCTTGTGACAAATATTGTCATTGAAACTAGAGATCATTACTCGCTATCGTGGAACACGTTCAACCTCACACGATAAACTCATTCGCCATTTGTCATTCCTTCCTTCTCATTGTACTTCCTTACATTCGATGATGAGTAATATTCAAGCAAATTATTCGCGATCAGTGCATTTCCATGCCAAAGTGATGTTTGCTTACGCAGCATTCAAGCCACATTCTTCAAAACATTTTCTTGCCCATGTTAACAATTGCTTGATATCCATATGAATGTGGATAGCAGGCGCAGCTTATCGCAGCTTATGTGACTTGACAGGAATGAGATTTAATGAGTAAAGTTTTCGATTTCACGGAACATCTCATCTTCGGTCAAATTTTATAGTTGTCTTCACATTAACTCGAAGTAGTTCGGCGTGCTTACTCGAGTATAAATAATGCTGTTAGAGAGGTAATAAAAAGAGGCATAAACTCGTAATGAGTTCAATTTGCTGATTGAATAAATGTTGTTAGTAAAGACTTGAAAAGTCAGATTAAAAAATTTCATCGCAGTCCCCTGAGACAATGGTAACAATAGAATACAATAAAATACAAAAAAGACATTCAAATTCCATCAGAAAATTTTTTCATTATTCAGCAACTGTAATAAAATAATAACGATAGGAGCAACATGGGAAAATGATTGCTCAGAGAATTGTCTTCGTTTGGTAAGGAGAAATGCATCACTATTGTTTGCCGTCACGTAAACCGTTCATATTGCTCAGAAGCTTTTAGCAATCGATCGTCAAAGGGATCATTTCGTGCGACGAAAAGAATTTAAGTTAAAAATCTTGTTGATAACTGAACAAATCATAGATTTTTGAATAAAGTCGGCTTTTTTGAATAAACAATCCGCAAAGCTTCAAGATACCATGCTTCCATGGGGTCTTCTATGGAAACGTTAAGCTCACAATCGGACTTTACTTACAATTAGGCTGAGGCTGATGTCGAACATTTTGAGCTTCTCAATGTACTATCCGTATCTCTCCCTTTAAAAATTGAGAATTTATTAAAAGAAAGCGTTATTTCAAAAGTACATTCACTCATCGCATAAGCTAGAATAAAGAAAACGATTCATGAGTTATCAAAAAGAACATGTTATTTCTCAAGTAATTACTTATACTAACGGAATCTCATTTTTTGATTTGCGCACAAATTTCATGATATAAAGCACGTACAATTTCAGCTAATGAGCTATTTAATCTTTTCTAACATCACCACCAACAACACTAAATTCAAAGTAATGTGCTACAGTCGGCTGCTACGAATGTGTGTGTCTAACCTATGCGCTCATTTACATTACTTCATTTGTTCACCATGTTGACAGTTTTGTTCTCATCGTCATCCACATTCGTTATCTGCCGCAGTCAGATGGACGAGTGATTGCGTGCATTTTATTTATTCAGCAGTCGCAGAAACGAAACAAACACACAAACGATTGCTTATATTCATTAGTTTGGTGATATCGTTTGCGATATCGTGCTCCGTTCATCAATGAATGAATAAAAGCATGAATAAGTTCAATAATAAGGTTCCACTGAACTGTTATTAACAGCCGACGGTCATGTGAAAATGAATGAAAAAACGTTTCAATAGAGCCACACGTTTAATTGCTGTTCTCTCCGATGAGAAACCTAACTGCTCTAGAAGTGATCAAAAAGCTGATCGTGCATGATCCTTAATGGAGAATTTGAAAAAGCTTCTTGGGAAAAACGTCGTATCCGGTGTTTGAGAACAGGAAAGTAGTAAGTGCGCTTTCGCTTCTTTTTCTCCTTAAGAAATTTCTAGAGATCCATCCATAACTTTACTTGACATCACCAGTATGTGGAGTTCTTCGGGTGTTATTCAGGGAGTTCCGATTAAAATTTGATGAGTGCATATCAAAGATTTTTCAGCGATTGCGGAGATTTGCTGTCGAATATTGTTGATTATCGCAAGCGCGCTGATTCTGAACGTGAATATCGTTTTATGTGTGCAAAAGAAATGCGATTGATTATAACTGGAATTGTGAAACTTTCAGGCACTGTATGCAAGGCAAAAACGCTCTTCTCAGCCCACAACCACAATGTTCTCGTGGAACAAAGGTTGTAAATTTTTATCAGTTAATCAATTTCTATGCAAAAATTCAGTTCAAATTCTCATCGTCTGATATGAAGAATCGACGAAAAAGTCACCCAGACACATTATATGAGCACTCCTAGTGAATTCAGTGCTATTAATTAATTTTCCCGAATTGTAGTATGAATTATCACTGAAATAGAATAGCTAGATCGTTAAGCATCGCATTTAAGCTCTAATCGCTATATCGTGAAGCGTTAATGAATGCAATGATGAATGCAATGAATGTCGTAAAGCAATTTATTTCCATGTTCGTGATCGTTTGAACTGATGAAAAAGGAAGGAAATTGTGGGGAATTAGTTTCATTATGGCAGGAAATATAAAGTTTTGGAAAAAATCACGATGAATAGAAATCATCTGAAAATACTGACTTCGCAAGTCGTACGTAGTCTGTGTCTTATTCACGTGTGCGCATATTCAAGTTTTTTTGAATCAAATTTCGCATCGAAAGGCATCCGAATTTAAAAAGCTCTAATGTGTGAAGTGAATGGGGATCATTTTGATATTGTTTTGTCGACAAATTATGTCTCGAAACAAGTCACAGCTCTTGTAAACAATGCCTCAAAATGTGCTCAATTTGAGCGATAAGTGGATATCACTTAAAGACTATTGCAAATGATTGAGTGCATCCGTGACGGTAATGAATCGGAAGCTTCAAAATTGATTTCATGACTAGAATGGGTTCCTGATATGTCAATCATTTTGAGTAGTTATTCCGAAATTTTAATAGAATTAGACGGATACCACTACGAAAAATTATTGCCTGAGATATGCTGTGTAGAATGGAATGCTTGACGAATTCGAAATATGAAGGAGCAGAAATGAGAGAACCGCCGAAATGAGGTTATATTAGGGAATCTGATGAATTCTCAAAAAGCCTTCAGCTAAAGCTTTGCTGCTGGCTTCTCATTAGACAGTGATTAGTTCTTCTTAAAGTCATGAATAAAAAATGAATATTTGCAAGACATCTGCAAATAATCTGGATGAAAATGAAACTAACTGCATTTTGCATTTAAAGACAATGATCATTCGGAAGGATAAATTGAATCAAAGACGATTTGCAAAGGCACTTACTTCGTCAGAATTGTTTTGCAGAAAATTTCAGCAAAATGAACAAACGCACTGTTGCCTCTTTTCAAATAGTTAGCATTATTTGGCAATTTCAAAGGAATATTTACGCGAAATCGAGTTGAACAAAAGAAAGATCATAAGGTATTGACAGCTGGTCGGGAATATAGTGACGAAATGAAAGCGTAATGCTGAACCAGTGGGATTTCAGCTGAGGCAAGTCCTGTGAAAACGTCTTCATCGAGTAAGAAAAAAGACGAAGAAAAAGAAAAGAAATTCCTTGGACGATTATGCTACTCACTGGAATACGATTTCGATAAAAATGCTGTACGCTTCAAAATATGTTTCGTTTTCCTTTTTTTTTCAAAATTCTTACTATGAACCATATCAATTCATCCATCAATGCATCTTTGAATATGTATCTTAATGAACGAGTAGCACACACTAGTGTTGTGCGGGGAGAGAAAAATAAGTCGAGGACGGGGATAGTCGGGGACATTTCAGGGACGGGGAGAGTCCCCGAAAATGGCCGCCGCTTGAAAATGGTCGGGGACGGGATGGGAATTCGGGGACGGAGACCCCGAATTCGGGGATTCCCCGCACAACACTATTCCTCACTATCAAATGAATGCTTTCATTGAGTGCAATTGAGAGATTTTATCTTTCCGTTATGATTCTCATTTACAAGGTGATTTTCAGTTGATTGTGAGCAAGTAAATGAAATTGAGCAATTGAATTGCTAGAAAAGAACAAAATTTTATCTCCATTTGTAGACCAAAGGATGAAAAATAGTTGAAGATTTTGGAATTTTTTGGCGGTGAACGTCTAAAATCTCATTTCTGCACAAATTGCATATTTGAGCAGTTTGTCATATTTTTTTGATTTGATTGAATTTGATGATTGCAGTTGACAGTAACAATTATCAGTGCATCCGATCTACCAGCAATGGATTTGGGCGGTACGTCTGATCCATACGTTAAGGTGTTTCTTCTGCCTGACAAGAAGAAAAAATTTCAAACAAAAGTTCAGAGGAAGTCGTTGAATCCGGTCTTCAATGAGAGTTTCGTCTTTAAGGTTCACTTTAACCGCATTTTGCCAAAAAAGTGTCATTTGTTTCATTGATTGGAAAATTGTTTTGTTTATTTTTGTTGAATCTATTTTTGTTGAATTATAATAACTTTCGAAGAAAGGCAGATCTTTCAACAATCCATCACTGAGCAAATAGTTTCAGCTGAACCAAAATTATCCCCTTGTTTCTGAAAATGTTGAAGTTTTCATGCAAAATGTTCGATTAATCGAAAGTAGCAATGTGAATCCGAAAATGTGTATTTGTGTGGATAAGACATGCAAATTTTATGCATGCATACTTAAAAATACCATCAACGATGATGTAGAATTACTCGAATGGAAAGAATACATCAATTCACTCAAATTTAACACAACTTCGAAAGACTTCAGAGGACTGAAGGTCTTGGAGAAAAAGTTAGGGAAAAAGAAAAATCAGTGGAACAAATTCAACATTTTATGCCTTTTATCATCTGTATTTGCCGAGTAAAAACATATATACAGAAACAATAATACAACATGAAGGACAGAGTGCTCTAACATCATGGCTGATTGAAAAAAAAAACAACTAAAAGGTGGAATGAAAAATAGAAATTCAGATGTAATTCTCTGCAGCCATTAAATGCTAGTTAAGCTAATAGCATCCAACGTTCTAGCGACAGAATTGTTAATTAACAGAAGCAGTGAATACGATGCATGATCCTCATTGATTGCTTGTGAGAAGATTCCTTTGGAAATATCTTATGAAATTGTTTCAGGTGCCATACAGTGAGATTAGTGGGCAAACGCTTGTGTTGAATGTTTTCGATTTTGATCGCTTCGGAAAACATGATCAGGTATGTGCTGCACAAATACTATCGTCTCAGCGGTCACGTTTTTCTACGATATTATCAGTTCTCTGAGCGAAACCAACAAGCGGAATCGAACTGTGCTTTTTGAAGTATTTTAGAAATTTTCTCTTGTCATTATTTGTTGATAACATATGTATATTTCCAACCGATACTCACACTCATCTGCTATTCAAGTCCCTTCAAATAATGCTCAAATTACGTGCATCACACGTTCCAGAAACTTAAAAGATTGACTGAATTACTCATGCTATCAAACGGTATCAAACAATCATTGTCATAATTTTTCAGATCGGTCTAATTTCTGTGCCTTTAGGAAAGGTTGATTTAGCGACGACCATTGAGCGCGATGATCTGATCGAATCACCACCGGTACTACTTTCAACTAGTCATTCATTTGTTTTCCATTTCCAGCATTCATTCTCAGTATTCGGGCGAAAATTTGTTGAAAATGTCATCAAAAAGACATTGATTTGACGCTAGGTTATACGTAGATATCTAAAGACAATAGTGCTCTCGGAAGTTATATGTATAGACAATATTGATATTTGAATGAGTAGGATGCGACAAGTATTTATCCGTGTATACACGAATTCGTATCGATGAAACTCGTTGATGTGTCTGTCTGAAGTATCAACCGAAATTAATGTTCATGTCACGCGTAATCGTCAATCTTCACACCACATTCTCCGCATGAGCATCGCGTTGATTTATCACATCTTGAAACTAAAATTCACCAAATAACACCCTCTTAAGTCCACTCACTGCTTCTGGACGAAAATATCTTCTCAAAATCGATGTATCCTCTCCTTGCATATGAATAATACGAAGACAAGCAAGCAAATCATTCGAGTAACGTTAATCGCTTCAGTTCATAGTTGTTCGTTCACACTCGCCGCAACAATGAGCCGTCGTAAGGTATTGAGATTGTTTGTGAAACTTTCAATGATATTTTTAGAATCCCTTGTATATCTGAAACTGTTACTCATTGATACTAGTTCTGATCATTTCGTTAGAGTTTTTTGTGCGTAAGTTTATCGAATTCATGAACAATTTCTGCGTTGTTGTCCAATAATGCTGACTGATCCTATCGAAGTGAGAATTCTGCAAATTGAAAATCTTTACCAATTATTAAGGTGAATAATTGTATTCACAAAGATAAGTCGAATTTGGAGAAAAGTAATGAAGGAATCCAAGTGCAATAAACCGCTTGAAACGAGTGAAATTGCCGGTTATCAACGTGCGATAACGTGAAATTAAAATTGGTCTGTAGATCAGTCTGAAAAACTGCTCCATGTTGCCACCTTATGAGCCGTGCCATTGCCTCTCTCGAGATTCAGCATCATGAATTCAAGATTATTCACCTAATCAGTTTGCATCCATCTGGATTCTGTCTTGATCATGGAGGCTCTCCCCAAGGTGATTGACCATAGAATGGTTATTTTGTGATGCAAATTTAATACTTTTGCATTTCAGGAGAACCGATTGGGTGAAGTGTGCCTAGCGTTACGGTATGTTCCAAATAAGAACAAATTATCTGTGGTTGTTATGGAATGCAAGAACCTCAAGAAGATGGACGTTCTTGGCTTATCAGGTACATCAAACAAGTCACTTGTTTGAATCTAAAACTGACAGAGTCTAAAAATTATTGCCCAAGAGGGAGGTTTTTGGTCGAAATCGAATTGAAATGACCACTGAAATTGGCCAGCTGCGTAATAATTCATCAAGTAAAAACGATCGAATCAGAAAAACTTCCTAGAATTTCTGATGAAAATCATACGTTTCTTGTAAAAATGTTTGCATAACGTACAATCGCATTGCAAATTTTAACCTCAAATTCTTCATTAATTTAACAAACGTGATTGAACGAATACAAACCTGAAGAACTGAGAACGTAAAGTTGATTTTCAGATCCATATGTGAAAATTTATTTAATGATGCAAAACAAACGATTAGAGAAGAAGAAAACAACAATCAAGATGAAAACACTGAACCCGTATTACAATGAATCGTTCAGTTTCGATGTTACACCTGAAAAAATGCAGGTCAGTTCATCGCGCAAAAGTCTTTCGCTTTTCATTTTCGCTAATTGCCTCAAAACATTGTAGGCCATAATTAGTGATGATGCAGATCATTAGTGTTGTACATATGTTCAAGTTGTTGTGCGCCAATAAACTATCAAAAATTCCACAAAATCGTTGGAAAACTTCAATTCTTAATTCGTCCAGAGTTTCTAGCCATTCCCTAGAATCTGTATTGGTTATTAAGCGTGAACGTCGATCGTTTCGAACCAACTTTTCGCGCACTGATCGAATATATATGTAAAGGCCCTTTTGGCTGTCACATATTTATCAGATTAGTGCCTCAATACCATTAACGATTCTGTTGTTGTTTCCAACATTAGGATCGTATCAAATGAAATAGTATTAATCAAAGGCAATGCAATCGCTACATTCATCAATCATATAAATATTGATGAAACAGTAACGATAATAGCTTTCATACCGACGAAGTATATCGATATGTTCGCAAATGTTTATAGCAATGATGATATAATGATGAAACTTTCAGCGTGTTCACTTACAAGTGACTGTATCAGATTACGATCGAGTTGGTTCGAATGAACGTATCGGGCATGTCATAATCGGTAACAACACGAACGGTATCGCGTTGAAGCAATGGCAAGATATGCTTGCAACACCACGCAGATCAGTTGCACAATGGCACACCCTGATGCCATTCCATGATGACTAACCAACTGACTGCGTGTCTGATGACGATTGATTTTGCTTGTTGTTTCGTGCGGTCTCTTATGTTCAGCCTGAGGCTAGCCAGATGGTTCTAGCCTGATGATTACGAGTGTTGAGCTGCAACAAGCTCACAGACAAACTGTTGTTATTAACTTGGTTTCAGACTACTGTTAACTTGCAGTCATCATTGTTGTCGTGATCCTCATCATTATTATCATCGTTTAATAACTCATCAATTCCGTCACATCCAGTATTATTTGCCTCGCTCGATTTGCGGCTAGCACCTCATCGCCATTGTTGTTACCTATTTTTTGATACTCAGCAGCAATGATTTCTCGCATCGAATGCACTTTGCAATGTTAAGAATTTTGAGAATTTCATCAGCTAACTCATCCAGATTCCATCACTACTATCCGAAATCTAAATCCAATCAGTTTCGAAGTCCCAGCTGAAATAATGGCCAGTAGGTGTTTCGTAAAACTAATTTAAGGCTGTATCTAATTGTAAGGACTGAAGTCACCTATCAAACTGAGCCGTGAATCTCTTTCGCTCCTCTCAATCGTCCTATTGTATCTGTTTCGTCATCGAACTGTTTTATGATTATTCATGTTTCATTTTCGATTTATCATCTTTCTGAGTGTTATTCTTGAGGAGACTTTCATCCAGAAGCTCCTTGAAACAAACTTGCTTGAATGAATGAAATGACACGATGAGTAGCATTCAATGTTGCCTCGAAGTCGATTAGTCGTTGAGTTGTACATAGACTGAGTTTTTTCTTTATATCCGATTTCAGTTGTAAAAATGCAAACCAAAAGTTTAATGTCGGCTGGTACATTTGTCATTTCATTTCATTTCTAGTAAGTCATCATTATGAGAAGCATTCCGCTGAGATGCAACCGGCAAACAACAACAGTCACTGTGCTTTGATCTTCCACTTGCGATCAATCCTTGAAATGTATTTGTTGTAAGTATTCGTTGGTGTATTATTTCGTCAGTGTGAAGCAGAAGTTGCAGTGACGAAAAATACTGCAGATTATTTGATTTCTTCTTTGATACGAAGCATTCATGATTCATGAATTTTCATCAACCGCGATTCAAGATGATTTTTTTTCGCCGAATGTTTTAATGAAGCAAACATTGCTAACGTTCTCAGTGGGATAGTTGAAAGGCACTATCAGTATGGCTTTCAAAGATGCGAGATCTCGATATAGAGAATTGGATTTGTTGACATCTCGCAAATATCGATGACTTATCCACGCCAGCACCCATTCATCCTCATAAACCAACTGGACAGTCCATCATCAACGAGAACTCTTTGTTATTTGCTTCTTCGGCTACTGGAGACTGCTCAAGACCTTCCCGAAATCATAGTTATCAATGTTTTTGCGATGTGTTCAGTTCGCGGCAAAGGACAATGTTATCTTCTGAATCAACTATCAATTCAAGATAAGGCTGTCTTCTGAATCAAATATCAGCATGAACATAAAAGACGAATTGGATCAAGGCATCTGCTCACAATGGCAAAAACAATCCATGTCATAATGAGCATATCAAGATCGAGTGAAACATTGAAACGAGCAGTGCTCAACGTTAACAAAAACCGAAGAATATCAGAAGCTATTTTTCAAGTGCGAAGATATCACGACAATTCAGAACGTCAACTCATCAAGCACCATAATAAGACTAACGAAAACCATGCTGCGTTTCAGTTGATTCGCTCATCCAGGCAACTAACAAAATGATTCTAACCAATATCTTCAATGATTATGTCTACGAGGGCAGATGTCGAAATTTATCACCAGAAGGAAATACTCTGAATGTGAATGAGGTGCATGGTTAATCAGAGTCGTTGCTATGCTTTCGACAACGAACTGCTCATGAACGGTTTTGGTTGCTTGCATTTTGGACGATACAACCTGGTTTATGCATCTTGGAATATTCATCTATCATACACATTCTTCTGATTTTGTGATTCGAAATATATAAATTCTTGGGAGTGGGAAGAAAATTCGAGAAGTGAGACGTTATCTTTTCTGTTTCCTAACGTGATCAATATCGGTCAAAGACGTTCGCTTATCATTCGATCAGTTTCATCTAAAACCCTTACCGATCATATCAAGAAGATCATAAAAATCTCAGTGGTAC
Organism: Anisakis pegreffii; assembly: GCA_035041965.1. NCBI lineage: Eukaryota > Metazoa > Nematoda > Chromadorea > Rhabditida > Anisakidae > Anisakis > Anisakis pegreffii. Next base: position 79,969 of record JAPYMA010002305.1, read on the forward strand.
AGTTGAGAACAGCACAGAAATAGAACACGTTTAATAGACCCATGTGATGTTCACACGGATATGAATTGATGTGCCCGGAAGAAAACACCTTTCTGAATCTCACATCGATACATTAATCTTACCTAGGCATTTATATGCATCCTCAGTAGCGATCCAACTTTTTTAAGACCGATAGCTGTTGCCTAACATGATTTCGAATACTTTCATGAATTATTTCAGTATGTTTGCAGCTGAATTTTCGCAAAATAGCGCGTAAAATTACTCATTGGAGAATTAGTTTCACTCCACCAGTCACAGTTTAATGAGCACTTTCGATTCCATATGGAAAGACAAGGTTTTCATCTTGGCATTTCTATGAGAAATATTCGCGCTTTGCTGTTAGAACAATGTTTGGTAAATGTTCATCAGAATTGTGCTAGTATCTTGCATGATTACATGCAAATTCAGAGCAGTTCAGAGAAACGATGTTGGGATAATGACACCAGTAATTGTGGGCATTAATGGATTAGATTGTGATAGCAATGAATCGCTCGTCATCTTCTTGGTGAAAATAAGATTTTCATCTGTGTTTGCCGGTATGCTGATTGTTATATATTCTGACAATGATTCAATTACCTGTTGTATCATAAAAACAATATTTGATTTGATAACGATAATATTACTAATAATTTCAATGTCAATGTCGATTTTTTCACAACAATATGACTTCGAAAAAGTGTTTAAAATGCTACTCATTTGTACCAATCGACTAATAAACTGTTATGGAATGAACGCATGATGCTGCCGCTAAATGAAAAGAAAGAAAATCCTCCGGAATATACAGATTCAAGGATACAGTTTGTGTGAAATGTATTGATCGCGTAGATCTGGATGTGAATTGGGTAGTTTTTGATGGTCACTGCAAGCGTTCTTCAACTACGCATCATGTTAGGATATCATCAACAACAATAATATCTTAGCACTAGCAAATTAATTCAGATGTCATGTTGAGCCCATTTTAAAGTTCCTTAGTCACAAACCCCGGAAATTTTCAATTTCTTCTGGAATAACACCGAGAGAACATAGATTCTGATCATGTTTATGGAGATCAAACCAAGAAGGCAGTAATATCAAAAAAAGAACGTGCAGTGTTTTTCGCTTGATGTCACATACGTAGAATATGAATAGATTCGTAATATCATACTCAGAACTTCTCAGATTTATATATGCGGATATTGATAGTATCATATTTCAAATGAGCATGTCTGTTGAAGTGTGAAACACGAATTCAAGAAAGCCAAAATACAATCGTCAATAATATTCGCATGACGGATACGGCATTCAAGTTTGGTTTTCGCATGAATACTCGCGCATATTTGTTTGTTCACTCATTTGGATCGCAGAAACAGCGATGATTGACAAATGATTTGACAAATGTATCGTTCCGGTTCATGATCTAGCCGAATCGCTTAGAATTGTGTAGAAACAATACACTGTGAATCACAAGGATGTTATATTTTGCTAAAACATTACATTTCCTTCTATATGGTCTATGGTTTATATGACAACCGTTTACGGCAGATTGCATCTATAACTTACAAAATGCGCTTTAGAGAAAGAATGAGATTGTCTGAGTTGGAATGCACGCATCATTCATTGCAGATGTCCGTCGTGGATTCGGTGGCTTTTGTAATTATACTGGGAAGAGCGATGGTTGTTTCGGGTAGCGTGTATTATTTCGAGCCGAATTACAATTTTGAATACATGAATAACTGGGTGAATGATGTGCTTCCGTGTGAGGACGATATCGTGCGAATGGATCAGCAAAAAATTGCCGTCACAATGATCAGTGATGGGATCAAATTCAGTGAAATGTTACTTCCTGATGATGGAATCATCTTTTTTGCACCGAATACAGCGATCGGCCAGAAAGCCAACTGGCAGTGTGATAAAAGGGCGACACCTCAAGGTTTGAAATGAACTGAATTTGCTGATTATTCGTCTTTGACTTCCTGCATCGCTTCTCTCGAAAGAAGTGAGGAGGAAAATAATAGCTGAGAGTGATCATCAAGAGAAGATCGCTACTTGGTTGAATTTTCTCTAAACGATAAGAAAACGGTAAGGCGGTAGAAGAAGAAAGAAAAAATGACGGAAGAATAATTTCCCAGTCATGGTTTTTTGTATTCAGCTCTATGGACGGATCAATTTTCAGTCCTTTAAATTCCACTAATCTTCTGAATTTGAAAGCATGAACAGATTTGATTTCTCGATTTCTAAACGTCGATTAGAACTATACTGCTTGATTTGGACTGATGCTTCAGATGCTTCGTTCATAACTAAGCCAGCAGCAAGTTTCTTCAATGGGTCGAACTGGATGGCATCTGTAGAGGGCAAAGAGACCGGATTTTTCTTAAATGCGCTTCAAGTCCCATCTGCTGAGGTGAACACTCATAACTTGTAATCACCTGAAGCAAGAGAAAAATTCAAGTGTTAAACTTGTCAAGGCACTTTTACATGCGAGTTTGCCACGACAGTTTCCAAAAAAAAAATGATTGTGCTCTATCTGTTCAGTCGATAATTTTAGATCAACCAATACTAAATGTATATCTACTACTCCACTCATTCAGCAGCAGGATGACTGAAATAGTATGGAATATTTCTGATCTAAATTTTGAAAAAATGAATAAGCAGTGTAATTTCAGGATACAGCCGTCATTCAAGCGTCTGGAAGTAATCGTATACTCATCGATGATTTTATTGAACTGGACGCATTCTATTTCTCGAATGAGGTCAGTGAACTAAATTTCTATGTATAGCTATCTAGAAGTTACTCGATGTTGAGACTCATTCAAAGCTGTTGCTTTCATCACGCATTCATTATTCATTGTGAGCGCGTTGCATTTGCTTGAATTCAACGTAGTCATGTCATAAGTTTACTTTTCTTTGCATACATACACATATGTACAAGTACAATTAGCGACACGATCTCGATATGTGATTCAGGAATTTTTCATGAATTTAATTTGTGCCTTCCACGGTATTATTAGCATCTGATCAGTTGTTATGAAGAACGTTGACTCATCCAAATTCCATTCTTGATCTCTCTTATCACCAACGATATCAACGAACTCCACGCATTCAGTGTTTCGACACGAGTCTAAAAATAGAGTGAGAATTTGAGATGAATTCCGTTTCGAAAATGAACACATCATATGACAATTGCTCAATTGTGATGGACCAATGCTGAATTGTTGAAAATTTCCACAATGCCGAAACGATGAATACGCAAATTGTTATGAGCGATCGATGTCTGGCATTCAAACGATCGATCAGCAGCTTTCTAGTGCATAGTTGGACAAAATATAACAAATAAAGAATGCGCTGAAAACAAATTCGCAGTTTCAAGAGCAAGCAAATTTGCTTCGAAAAACAAACCGCGTCCGAGTCGTAACCACATTCCGCGACCATTCCCAGAATACTCGATTTAAATTCTCGCCAAACGCATGAATTAAATATCAGCTTTTGTTTAGCATGAGCTGCACCAACGCTTCGAATTCGTTTAATGATTTCCTAAAAATGCAGACACCTTATTGTTCGGAGGTAATGGTAGTGCAGTATAGGGATCCGATCGGAGCTCAAGCAAAGAATAAGATCAGATTTGGGATTTGACGTTAGTTGTTGCATCTTAGAAAGCGATTGGTGATTTGCTGACGGTATGTATGTTTTAATTGGCTAAGCCAAATAAAGGCGACAGTAATCTAGTGATGTGGTTGGATGAACGCAGCAGTATGCCAACTACCTTGACCAATCAATTTGTCATTCTCTGCGGCATTCACCTTGAAAAACTGACGAGTTTACTATGCATTTGATGATAGCGATAAGGACTGAATCAGTGTTGTAGTAAGGTTCAGTGATCTCAAAGAAGGATGAAAGATGAGTTTTATCAATTGTCAGTTTTATCTGAACCATTTATTGGCGAAAATTTGATATTGGCGTACCTGTTCAGCATGTTGATTTTGCATCATTTGCATCAAATCATCGAATAACGTCACTATTCGTTCACCAGCTTGATAGTATTGTGGGTATGTAAGCAAATCGAAACTCTTCCGTTGTATCGGTCCTCCAGCCGTTTGTCTTAATGGCTCTTCTTCATCGTCTAAATCACCACCTGAGAACTACCAATTATTGTTGATTTGATTAGGATTTGCCAATATCTCCAGTTCCCTTTCACAAATGAACAGTACGAATGTAACTGATACTGTACCACGCATATGTGAGAGTGCGATGAATCGAAGGCTCTGATTACGCGTCGATCGAAGAGTTTCAAAATTCCGCCAAAATTGTTAACATTTCAAAAAGATAAAAAATTTGTTAGGAAGAAAGCTAAGTGGAAGAAATTGAAAGAAGAAACGACCTTGTTCAATCGGTCTCAAGGCGTCAATAAGTGACGGGTCTTTCCTCAGCAAAGCATGCAGGACATTTACACCGAACTGACCCGAGGTCATCGTTTGTACAGATATCCATGAATTTTGTAACAGTGCGATACGTCGGGATGTTTGTAAACTGTAAACGATCGGAATTATTTTGAACTCATCGTTCAAATATCAACGAATCTTTTGTACGAATATCAGCCGAAAAAGTTTCAATTTCTAGCACAATGATAGCGATTTTATCTTTGCCATTCGGTTGTCACCAGTTATTATGACCACTTCATGAATCACACTTCTCAGCATTACAGTTTTTAATCAAACTCACAATAGGCAAGCCAAAATAGAATCTTCATTGCACGAATGCTTCTAAATTCAAGTTTTCACATTAGAGTAGTCGTTCTCACATTCGGGTGCTCCATTACTCCTTTCAATGATCTGACAGTCTGCCGTTACCCCCAACACCCCCAAATCACCCAAAACGGATAAGTTGACTTCCTGTGAGAACCACTGTCCTAGATTACAATCGATTATGATTACATGAAAAGCTATTGTCTGTGTCACGCTCATTTCAAACTGATTTAGATGAATTCTCATTCTTTTCGGACGTGTTGTATTCACTCTCATAGCTATTATATGCGAATATCGTCCTCTTGATGACTTTTTCTCATTCACTTTGTCTCATTTCACTTCACAGTTCGAATCAACTTCTTATTCTGTGGCATATACTATTTACTGAATACGTTGACCATTGTTAACAGCCGAAATCAACAATACAACAATCTAATTGAATTGCGTCCGACAGTCAAATAATATATAGCAGAGTGTGCTTGATAGAATGAGAATTTGACTTTAATTATTCAATGAAATGAACGAGAAATTAGCAGAAGAGAACACTTTTGGTGATAAAAGATATGAGAGCGACTGTAACAGCAAGAAAAAGAATGAAAACTCTGTTAAAACAAATGAAAACCGTGCTAGACCTAGATGAGCTGATGATACTCAGAAAATAGGAGAATGAAAAGTGTTGCCATTAAATAGTCGCATTTACATAATCGAGTTGAAAAGCATCACCACAATGGTATTCTATCATAATATAACAACTGCACGAAATAGTAATTTCCCGACCCCCTCCATTACCCCTTGACACCCCCAAATTACTCAAAATGGGTAATTTCACCCCTTACGAGAACCACTGCGTTAGACCATTCATTATTGCATCTAGATATGGGAAATCGATAGAGTCATTTTCTGTGGGTGACCACTATCCAGTGGTAGTTATGATATCCGAAAGAGAGGCTGCTAAACGCACTCACTTATTGAAGGCAAGTTTCTGTTTCCTGATCGTGGTTCGCTGTACGATTTGCCTTTGCAGCCACGACGGTCCTCGTAAAAATATCAAACAATTCGTTGCACTATTCAAAATCACAAGAAAATTACTGAGATCGGCTCCATAGATGAATATCTGCACCCAACTTCGATATCCAATTGTCACTTCGATCACATCCAACTGAAATGTTGAATAAGATTGTCCGTCGGATAAACAGTGAAATTTTGCGATTTGTTCACTTGACTAATGTCGCAACTATAGCGTATATGAAATTCAACGGACCAACTCTATCTTCGTCCTTATGTTAACTTTAATTGCAGTTGCTTTTAATATTGCGAAAAAAATGGGTGTATGTATAATGCAGCACATAAAATGCCAGTGACCATGTAAAGTATGCACTGGAAAGTGCTATGAAATTTTCAAATTCGCCCAACTTTTATATTTTTATAACTCACTGAAAGAAAACACTTTCATAGGAACACTAAAATAACCAATAACGAAAACCGTTTCGAAATAACCAAAAAAAAGAAAGCAACTAAAATAAAACTCACACAGAATGAGGGACTTCGAAAGAGTAAATATTTTATGACGAGCATTAATGAGATCATTGTTTGCATTGTTTCCCTAAAACAACACAATCATCGATTGTACGAAATTATTTTTAGTGCTTATTTTTCTGCATGTAACTGGATCGTGTTCATGAAGCAATGAGACGCTAGTTGAGTATATGAACATGAATCTTGAAATTTCGTTCATAAGACTTTGCATAGTGTGAGCACTTCTCTAGATTATGTCTCGACGCTGTCTTACATGCTAACCTCTTAAGACTTGCCTAAGACTTTAACGATATGTCTGCTGGTTTGTGACCGTTGAATATTTACGTTTTGAAGTCGGATTAGTTGAGAGAGGATGAGAAATCAAGCGATTATCATGTTCTGAGTGGAACATAATTTCAAATCATTTCATATTTACCAAATACTAACTAGAATTCAACATTTCATCTCAAGTTAGCTGCAAAAAAAGTTTGATTTTGGTTGGTTGCACTTCGGATGCATCGCGCATTTTCAAAATGCAAAAAATGGACTGGAGCCGTAGAAAAAATAGCGATAAACGGATAATAACGAACTTGGATGAGTATTTATCCGATAGTGTTTCAGTCATATGAAAGAGTTGTCGTCTCGAACGATTCGTTCCTTTCAGTAAGTAAATCGTAATCGATGTAAGCACTAAAATACCAGATTTCAAATTGAAACTGAAGTATTCACTGAAAGGCTAGCTTGTGAGCATTATCGTATTGTTTTCGAGGCTCGGATTGATTATGAATGAAAAGTATCATTTGTAAGTATTGTGATCTGTGATGCAAAAATATTCGCCAGTGATCACAGTTTATTGAACCAACAACGGCAAAACTCTCAACATAGTAGTAATTGTATTATATTCGCAAGTTACGCATTCAAAATTATTTATAGGTTTTCGGTATGCACTCCTTATGATTATATACGGCTGATTGAGTGTCATGAATAATCAACGATTCAGATGCTAATGAAACTTTCGCCTACGCATAAACCATTCGACAAAATGTCAGTCTTAAACGTCGACGAATTAGAAAAAAATAACTGAATCTCAATTAGATGCATTTAATCTAGTAGCACCTTTTAATAACTCTCTTCATTCATTAAAAATTCAAACCCACTTGCCGAACTGATGGCTGACATGAGAAAAGAACAAAACTCACACAGAATGAAAATATTCGGCACACATGACGTCATGACCATTCGGAAAAGGACTTTATACCAAATTTGATAGTAGGGATTCAGCCGTAATTTAGAGATGTGAAGCTGTAAAATATTCCACATTAAATTATTGCGCAATTCAGAAAGATTTGGCTTGATTGAATTAAGAAATGAGCAGAAAAAATGTGCAGAAGCTGATGAGCATTCTCTTGAATGAATTTTATCGCGAAAAAAACGCAATAAATTGAGATATACAAAATGAAATTCATCAAGATGTCAACACAAATGTTGAGGATTCACCATTAATGTCAACCTTTAACCGCTGATTTTATGAAATACATCGTTTGCATTTTTATTCGATATAATCCAATTTAATTTCAGTTTGCGAATCGCATTAAAAAATTGCATGCGACTAGACATGGAATCGAGAATTTTTCACTTCAGCCATTCACTAATAAAATAGCAAAAAATTTCTCTCCAAAACATGGCGCCCAGTTCTAAATGCTCCAGATGCTCTGCTCAGCTGATTCGACAAACTTCGAAGGTTGCTCGAAGAAGCTCAAGCCATCAGGAAAATTTGGAAAGCATTGAGCGATTAGCAAACGATGAATGATTTGATGAGAATCTAGGTTGTTCTGTGATGGTATTGCAACAACTCCGATGAAAATCACTGAGTTCACTACGGGTTGAAGCCATTAAGTCGTTATTGTTCCACAATTATGTGGGCGCATAAATGGGAGCACAGTCTTAGGGTGATTAAGATTTATGAGCATTACCCCATATCCATAACGACCGTCTCGTCGCCTACACACATGTGACTGGATCTCGAAGAAAGCAGGTAAATTGAGAAGGATTGCGGCTAACGAGAGCAGTATAGGCATCCGAAAATGTCGTCTATAGATAGAGCAATAGATCATCGATAGTGATGAGCTGCGTCGATCACCTCGAAATGAACTCAACAGTGCACGATTAGTCCTGAAAAGATTAGTGAAAAATCACTTAGCGATTTAAAGTACTGTCTCAGTTCTTATGGATTATTCAGCAATAGATAATAATTCGTGCATGAATGAGACAGTCTTTGGAGGTTACCTGAATGCCTACATCTGCGTCTCTTGTGATGTTTTTTCATGCTTCTGAAGGAATAGTGCATAGGGAACTGTTGTGTCATCGCGTTTTTTACATTAATAGTTCGTAGATCATGTTTGTTGTGAGCAAGCTATCAGTTATTGAGCAAGCTATCATTGAGCAAGGAAATATCAACTTCAATTAAGAATTGTGGTATTCCGAAACCCTCAGTAACCTTTGCTGAGGTTTCTCTCTTCATTTAGAGAACATTTCAATAGAGCATGACTTGTAAGAAACTTGCCTGGAACATCGGAACGGATCTCTGCTCGCCATAAACCGCTGCACCGTTATTGCGACAACACACCATATCTGAAAAGGATATCTCTTATCGCAAAAACTACCTCTAATCTTTTTATTTCATCATTTATCTCAATGATCCGCAGCCCAATGATTACTAAAGTTCAATGCTATGATTTCAACACAACACTAAACCATTCCGTTCACTGATACATCAAATTTCATTTAATAATTGTTCACAGATGGATTTTGTCGAAATTTGATATTTGTTGAAATTTTTTGTTGTTTGAATTTTTGTCCACGGTAGTTGTTGAAACGTTCCCTAACAACTACGAAATTCTAGAATAAAAAACGTCCATGGATAATCTCGAGAATGGAATGCGTTATAGCTCAGGATATGATGCGATTAAGGCAAACAAACTTTGTCCATGATGGGAGCCGAACGAGAATGCATTAGGATTTTTCTCTTCATTTGTTTCCTTTCCAAACATCTACCGGTTTCATAACAAGGCACAATTTTTTGGTGCTTTTTTTGTTTTAGAGAGCGAGGGAGTAATATACTGAACTCATATCCATTTCATTATCAAAATGAGCGCAAAATAAGTTTGTATGTTCAGAATTACACGATTTGTCTCGTTTGATGAATGAACAGTATAATTCACTGTCAATGACAGATGCATCGGAAAAAATTTTGCCCCGAAACGCCGCGAAAAATGCGAGTTTATGCCTCGATGCCTCAAAGTATCACTCAATAAAACGTCGCTCACACTTTTTCTCACATATCCAATACTTAAGTTACATACAAGATATACCTAATGCTAAATGAGTCTAAACTGAAAATGTTGGTGTCATGCAGTGAGGTGTGACACGTCTAATCAGGCAAACTCACATGCTTACTGAGCACCTCAGAAGGTGTGGACAACGAGATGGTAGCCTACTTGCGAGACTAACAGTAAGTGCGATAACAGGGTCAGATCATTTGTTTAGAGATTTTGATTCAGCTTAAAAAATCTGGTTCCCGAGAACGATAATCAAATAGATGATCACTCGAATAGTAGATAGTGAAATGATGATGACCAAGAGACGATGCAATATGCATACCGAAGCAGTGTTTGCGATTTGCGAAAAGCCATGAAACCATGGAATGAGCAGTTTTGTTGTATCGCTGTTATGTGCACGTGTCAACGCACTCAAACCGTAATAGAAAAAGGCACACCACAATAGAATCGTATCCCAGAACGCCAGTGCCAATATGGAGACGGCTAGGACCACTCCTGAAATTTCAACAAAATCATTTGACGATCAGTTCATTTCGTCTGAGTTAATTTGATTCTGTTTTTGTCGTCCCTCATTCAGCTCATACCACCAGTTTCATGAACTCCTTCATCGCTGTGACTCTACAGCTTCTGGGTAAATCGACTGAATTCGTGTAATGTTCTCAAAAAAAAAGCCTAAAAATTTCATTGCGAATGAGAATTTCCCATCCATGTCACATTTTCACATAACTTCATTACTTACCTAGAGTATCGAATAACTGTTTACTTAAATAATATTATTTTTCCATTGCTATTTCTTGCACAGTTCATATCAGTTGCATTTGCATTTGTAATTGCAAATACTCCTAGAGCATCTCATTCCTTTACTTCACCGCAAAATGCAACTCAAGCAGCAAACGCAATCATGCGAAAATTCATTACTTTGCTCATGATCAGAGAATCTAATGCATTCTCTTTGACAGGCATGACAGGTGTTTTTTTTTTGTTGGTGTTCTACTCGCTAATGGCTCGTTATGAATTCAAAATTATTAATGACACAAACGTCAGTCACTTTCAGACCGCTACTGAAATACGAATTTTTTCCGCTTCCTCGCCTTCGTTTTGAGGCAAGCAAGTGATGTGTACGTACTGCGTTTGGTCCATTTTAATTGAAGATAAAGGCATTAAAAGAGCTAAAAATCAGAAAAATTCTCTGATTTGAAAGCGAGGTGACTGTATGACGTGAGCTTTTGTAGAATTTTCACCGAAAATATCGATGAAAGATTACAAATCATGAATCTCAAAATTGTCGTTCATTATTCATCATTCACAGAAGCACTTAAATTGTACGTTGTTTTAGAAGCATGAGTGAATATAAACAATCAGCATTTGCTTTTGCTTCATTGCAATACAATTACTGATGATGAGTTAAAATCATGCGAGAATTTCGGCACGAAACAAAAAGAAATCAGCACTCACCTCGGTGCTTATCGAAATTCGTCATGTGAATCGACTTAATGCTGTGCACATTGCCAATCGTTCCAATTATCACACAAATTGTTGTTAACACGCCATTGATGAGTTGTGAAAATATTCTGAAATTGAAAGCGTTTGAGATGTTTTCAAGTTGCTTCTCGTAACACTCATTGAGTCGTGGTGATGAATCCGCTGGCAGTATCGTGATTATTCTCGAGTTGTTTGCGTGAATCGTTCGGACTTATTCCGCCGAATGATCCGAATTTTCGATCATTTCTCACTTCAAAACAAATGCACACCTCATGACTAATAAAAATGGTCATTATGATACAAATATTGCGCATAAACTGTGCTCATGTTTTATTAATGAGGAATAATCCAGATTTGAGACGAAACAGATGTTTCACTCAGAAACATTGAAATGCCCGAGAATATTTCATGTAGACTATGACAATTTCAAGGAAAGATGAATTTTTTCGAAGGAAAACGCCACAGAATTATTATTTTCAAGTACACGGATAGAAAGGATCAATAGTAGAAATCACTGGGATTGATGATTAATTTATCACTCTGAACGTTGCAGCTAGACACCAACTGTGAGATTTTCATAGAAGTTGGTGATCAATGAACACATTTCGTGATCAAATGATACCAAATAGTAACGACCGCATTAAAGTTTGCTCACTGATAACGTGATAATAACAGTGCAGCATTTTCATAATAACTATGATGCAGTAAGACTAATATAACACTGAGAATGATCATAAGTAAACGGGAGCTATAGTTGTGTTTTATGAGGAAATCATTCGAGAATTCAAGAAGAAATGAGTATTTTGTTTAGAACTCATAGTAAAATATGACAAACGATAAAGTGAAGAAATAATGAAAACAGTAAAAATTTACAAATAGTATTGCGAGTGCTGTATTTCATAGCAGTTTGTAATGTTCACGTCGTCGCCGTTTCCCATCAGACCGCGCGATTATGAGTAAATGTGATCCATTTTCATTCCCACATCATCCATTGACATCGTATTCTCAGAATCGTTCCCAAATTCGGTGGCAATTTCGATTCTAATTCTCTACAAGAACACATCGTCGAATCACAAATCAAATGACAAAGGAGATTAAAACGCAAACTCAAACGTCATTGAATACAATAGTTGGATAATAAGTATTTATCGCACTAGGAAATAGATGATCACCGATAGGTCTATGAACGAGAGGAAATGCCCTTAAGAGTAGATACAAGCTAGTATTGCACATGAACATCATGAAAAGTTTCAACGAATCATGCGCACATCTTTCAGATACTTTAAAATATAATCGGATTAGTGATACGGGTGGTTGTCGAAGGTGCTCGCGAAGGTGAATGAATAATGAGGATAAGTTTAAACGTCTTATACGAACGACTAGAGAATGCTGCTATGGGATTGAAGTGCTGCAGCAGTAGCAGCAGCAGTATCACTGAGGAATTGAGCAGTCAGTGGCCAAGGAATTAGACAATTTGCTGGAAAGAAGATGTTTTGGAATGTTTTTGTTTGCGATACTTTAATGACGATGTACTTGTAAGCCATTTCGCTTGTTTCGTACTTGTCTTAAACCCTATTTAAATAACCAAATAATGGACGCATCAAAACAACAGCAATAACAACGAAATGTATTCAAAGAATGTGGCAGACATTCGGGAGTGTGGGCGCAAGCAAATCTGTCAGATTTGAAACATTTTGACATTTATCATTTTGATGCAAACTGCTTTTAAAGAGCGCTTCAACTTCCATACAAGTTACAGCTCATATGTGATACATATGAGCTCTCAGAAATTTTCTTAGAAATGAACTTAGAAATGATTTATGAAGATAACATTTTATCAGTTGCAAAAGCTCTAGAAACGCAACTCCGTTGATAAGACACAATCTACTATGGTTGCGAAAAATCCTCACAATTTATCTCCAAGGATCTCTCAGGTCTCAAGAATCAAACCACATAAGTCAGCGCTTTTTGAGAATATTAATATTTCAAAATGCTTAGTCGATGAATCGGAGAGTAAATGAAGCGTTGTATTACTCTTTCATTTGCAAGAAGCAGAAGCATTCAGCAAACACTTTTTCCAGTCACCAAATTACATCCTTCGATGAGTGCAGAAATGTAGCATTGGATTATTCGTTCAACCGTATACTTACGAAAATTCACCGAAAATCGTCTTCTCGGGGATAATCTCGATGAAGATTCATTAAAACTGCGTTAAATTAGATGACTTACGAGAAAATTTCATCACTGGTCGATGCTTTGCAATTATGACTCAAGTGATCGCTCAAATGGTACAGAATGGTGCCTTGTCACAATTAGCTCCTCTAAGATCTAAATGAAATTTGAATCGGATGTACGTAAGCGACGATGGTCGAAAAGAGCATAACATTGACTATTGGACAGCGAAATGACATCCTTTACTTAAACACATTTGATTCAGTGATGACTTTCAATGATTTGTAGTCGTATTCGAGATTGAGATTTGCAATCGCGCAGGAAGGAATCAAATAAGAATTTATAATATGTCAGCAAAAAACTAGAAACAAAATGCGCAAACTTTCCGTTTCAGTCACTTCACCGGAAAGGATTTCCGTTACTTCGCAACTTTTGTATAACAAGAATTTTTCACAGAAATTTTCACCGAACATGAGAATGTTGCATTCATTCAAAATTTTTTCATTAGGCGTATGGTGAATCTCATTAAGCAATAGAGAAGATTAACGATCTTGCACTTGGATTAGGAACAATTAATGACGAAGAATTTAGGTAAGCCGTTAGAATGCTATAAGATAATGCCAACTAATCACGAATGACTAAAAAATTTCAATTAAGAAAATACTTACTTGTTAACGTTTCAGTTTCATGAAACAAATTTCATCTGCAAAACAGCTGAATCAACTGAACGAATACTGTTTCGACTAAATCCATGAGATTTTCCTTACAGCTACAATTTGTTCGCTTACTCCCACACATGAATTCGTTGTTGTGATAAGTTTCAAAGAATTTCGCCTTATGGAAACCTCATAATACTAGCATATATAAATTATGAAAATGAAACAGCACTTACTGCAGTTATGAGTTGAGGAAATTCGATTCTTTGTGAGTTTAGGAAATTCGATTCTTTTCGACAATATTTGATAACGCTTGGAAATACCATAAGTCTGGTTCGGACTTAGGGCACCTTCGCATTGTTGTCAGTAGTTTCTCATCTGTTAATGGTGATAAAAACTGAGTTCAAAATCAACCCTAGTTATTTGATAGGAATATCAATCAATAGTAGCAATTCACAGTTGAAGAAATCTCCATCGAGTAGACGGTTCGAGAATTTTATTGGGAATTTTGCGATTGTTGTTGTGCGATCGACATCAAAACCACATGTTCTCTATCGGAATCAACTGAATCTGCTCACTGAACGTACAGAATAAGATTAAGATAAGATTAAGAATTTCATCTTGGAGCGCACAGTAGTGATCTTTCATTAATTGGAAGAGCTTTCTGAAAACTCGTTAAATAACGTCGATTGCCATCAGAAACACCTAATAACTGTCTTGTCAGTTCACTAGAAAACATTTTCGATAGCTCATGAAATAATGACTCCGAATAAAACATGAGTATGAGAGAAGAAGTAGTTGATGAACCGTGAAATTCATCGATAAATTTCCGAGTAAAACACAGAAATTGTCAAGAAATCGTGCAATATCTTGCAATGAATGGTAATCTAGAGTGATATATGTGGCATGCGATTTGTCTTGTTAAACTCGCACATAAATCACACATATCCTATGATATACTTCGTTGACTGAGCTGATAATGAACAAGCCGATACTGTCTCATAAATAGTCGTCATTCATTTTTGTTCACTGTCAAAGCAGTTCATTTAGTCATTTTTGATGGTGTCATTCAGTTGAATGGATCAGACAACATAAAATATCCGAATTACTTGCTTTCATTGCATTCATCCGTTCATTAAATCGCTTGTTATGTTGTTTTATTTGGCAGCAATTTTCCCATACGACAATCGAAACAATTAAAAACAACCAATCGTAAACATGTCAATCAGTCATCAAAGAACGTTGAGCTCCGTTCGAATACGTCGTCTTTATGCTCTGGCAGCGATCAACTCACATTCACTAGTGACAACCATTATACTGCTACACTTCAATTTATACTATTATGCTCGCAAGGACATCGATTATTGTAATTATAGCCAATGATTATGAATGAAACAAGAGGAAAATTGCTTCCAAATTATAGGTTTTTTTTGGAATATCGAGATATTTTCCAAAACAATTCCATTCTAGCGATTGTTGAAACGGTGTAGAAGGACAGTCAGAATATCGTGAAGACATTGATTTACTTATGAAAACTGCAATTCTGAGGATAAACCAAATGAGGAAATTAAGTACGGTGGCAAACACTGGTTTAAGTGAATGGATTCCATTCTGTGATATCCATTAGAAGTGATTAATTGGAAGAGTTTTCTGAAAACTCGTTGAATACCTTCGATTGCCATGAACAACACCTAATAACTGTCATGTCAATTCACAAGAAAACATTTTCGATAGACTTCATCCAAACCGAGACATGATTTGATGTGATCGACATCATATCATGCCTCGGTTTGCACGTCTTATTTGACAAATAATGATGCTGAACTCCCGAAATTGGATGCTATGAAACCAAACGAGAGAAAGAGCTGAACAGAGCTTACGATCAGATTGAACACTTCTTTTGGTTCCAATAATTTCTGCACGCTGCCGTCGCAACTGCTGATGCGGTCAAGTGCAGACGTAATTTCCAGTGATATCATAGCACTTCTTTGCTCCTGACGCATCACTTAGAAAATGACGCATTGCTTAACTCAAAGAATATTTGAAAAATTGACGAGATTAGTGCAAAATTTTATCGTTATTGGTTTGTGCTGCATGAAAAAATGCAAAGAAGCACGCAAATGCAAATTGCAAATTCTGCACACGAAACTTTTCAGTTTCATTCGAAGTAAAAATCTGCAAAAAATTGTTGATTTTTTAAATCTGCAAAAAAAATTGCTGAGCTATAATAATTCGCTCTGGTCTTGTTCGATGAAATTTCATTATTGTCAAGTGACTAGAATTAGCAACGGCTTGACATTTCCATCTCGAGACAGTGTTGATATTGGGATTCGATCACGCACCGATTGCTTTGCTAAATGCCGATTGTTCAAGCGAAAATTTTCACCGAAATTAGTCAACTGCAGAAAACGCAAGCAAAAATTCGACGACTGATGCGCCATATCACAGTGACAACGTCAGATGACATCGCGTTACATATTAGTCTTTTCAAGTGGAAAATTAATGAATTTCACCAGAAAACGTTGAGATATTTCAATGAGAATATTTCAGTCTATGTTATCCACATGATACCGTAGTGCTAATGATATACATCTATCAAATGCTATGATCATGGTAAAATTCTCACTAATACTAGCACGGACCTCACAAGCAAATTAAATTATACAAGACGAAGATCAAATGATTCGAATGCGCAAGTGCCTGATATGAAGGCTTGACAATTACGATAAATGCATGAAACTTGCGAAGTTCAAAAGTTTATCGCAGATCAAAGCGTTTCTGAACGAATAAATAGCGTGCGTGTGAGGTGAAACCTGAAAATGCTGGTGTGTTAACAAGCCAATCGTGAGCACTGGAGCACGAAGCCGCCAATGATGTGAATATTATGGAGTGATTCAACTGAGAATAGTGTTTTGTGTTGCTCGACGAGTACTTACCGAAAATATTGCTTGCATCATCAAGGAATTTTTTGTTCATCGTTTACAGATAATGAAATTCTCGAGCAAACTCTACTAGATTTGTCGCAAATTCTACTTAAGTATGCACTTGTTGGATTATAGAAACTTATTTCTGTTATACTTATTCATATTGTTAGTCTTCATAAATATCTGATAGATTCTATATTCATCGCTTTTTATTTGTTTGAAGCAAAATGAAATGCTCCGAAATTGTATAAGAACTATGAAAGTGAATGGAGTAGTCAGCCTAAGATGGAATTTGTTTGCACCCTAGCCTGATAAGATCCGATTGATGAGACGAAAAATATGTCCAAGTGTATCGGAAAAGAGACGTTTGAACATATTTTTCAGTGTCTGTAGCAGTGGGTCAGTCATTTTCTGGTAATGACCTATTGAAACTTCTGAAGCTAAAAGTGCGGAATCTGATGGACAAGGACTGAACGGCCTAGCCTTATTTATGTACGAACCTGATGAGACTGAAACGTTTGAGTGAACATCAAACAAAATCAAAATGCCAGACGTTCGGTGATGAGATTTTAAATCACAATTGTTCGTTTCATTCCTCTTCCGTCTCGAGCTGGCAGAGTAAAAAATGTAGCGACCATTCATTTAAGGATTTATGTTGTGGAATTTCAGAAAAAATTGATATGATCCGTTTGATTGCATAGAAATCAAAAGCAGATTAGCGCTAAGCGATTGAAAGCGATACTTCCTTTGGAAATGACTCCGAATGTGAAATGTTGAAAATTAAATAGAGATGCAGCAAAGTAGAATGACTACTTGCAGCATTACCGTTGAAAGCAACAACACTGCTGATATTTATATGGTTTTATCATCATCACAATCAATGCTATCCGCATTTATTCGTATGATAAAGGCAACGAATTTGAAAATTTAATTAATTCAGTAATTCGAGTGGAAATGTCAGTTTTATGAATGTAAAAGTGATGAACCGAAGGCTGATTTTTACACATGAAAATGTCGTATTATATTTTAATTCGATTTTGAATATGGTCTGGATGAGCGATCATCGGGCGTCACGATTCTAATTTAATCATCCACATAATGCATTTATCCATTCGTAACAGTAAATATTGAGATTTTTTGTTTTTAAGCCTACGATCAGCTCAAATTTCGAATGCACTCTCCATCCGTTCTCAAAGCAACATTTAGTTCAGTGACTTTTGTCATATATTCACCGGTGCCACTACTAGAATCATCGTTGTGACGCTTTAAAGAACTCTTCGCAACGTTCCTCTTCCATAGTTCAAATGTATTGTTCGTAACAGTTTTTCAAACTTCCAACAAAGAAGCCAAGAAGAAGGCGATAGAAATTTCAACTTAAGGCATCTAGTTCAATGACTAACACTGAACTTAGATCCCTTGTTTTGTTGCTCAAACGTTGACGTAGTGTGCATGGGTGTTCGCAAATCGCATGTTTGCTGTGTAATTAAATACTGCAAATGCCTTCGTAAATATTTTATTGTCGCAAGCATGCATTCCACTGATCATAGAGACACGGACTGGTCAAAAAATAGCACAATCGGAAATGGCTTAACTTTATTGTGCCATTATTTAACTGACACATAGGGTTTGATTAAACACACTCGACATTTATTTTGTTGAGAATGGCAAGAGAACAGAAAATTCAATGAATTTGCAGCTGGAAACAATAGACAGGATGAAAAGATTATGTATGTGGTCAAGAAATAACAGAGACGCTTGCACTTTATTGGGAATCGATCTTATCTGCACCAAATTAGATGAATCGAAACACTGAAGGAACCGTATTTTAACAATCGACACGTGAAATGAATTTGAACTTTTCGAAATTTCAACGAAAACCTACAAGGAATGAACTTCTTCTTATATTTTTCAGTGTACGACTTTCGAGTCTCTCTAATACTTTTCTGAAGATAGTTCGAACAAAATTGTAGACTTATGTCGAACTGTATGTTTGTTGAGGTAAACTCCTACCAGTGAACCTAGCATTGACTAATGATGCTGCTGCTGCTGTTATCCTTGAAACGCAGAGATTGACTGATGTATTCCAGTCTAGAATCAAATTATTGATACATGCGATAACGTTTTTACCACGTTTCAATTTCTTAAGAGAACTGAGCGAACGTAGGCGATAATTAAACATGTATTATGATGACCCAATTATTGGTGTGTGCCGAAGTTTTCGCAGCACTCAGGCGCGTTATGACATTAAACAGTGACTTAGGAGTCTTTGAAACTTTGAGTTAAACCGCTGTAGGACGTTTCCATTCACAAAATATTGAGGATAACCGTGAAACACTACGAATGAGACTCATCTAGGGGACTGATTTACGATTGAGCCGTTTGACATTCGCCGAATCTTACAATAAAGTACAATTTCTTGTACTTGACAAACTCATCATCGCGTTCTCTTTATCATTCGATCAGATTCAAATCCTCGGAACTGACTCAAATCCCTCAAGCAATCTGAAGATACCACAACTGAGAGTTTAAATCATAAAACGAGCGAATCTTCTCTCAAATTTGAAGATTAAGTCAAAAATGAGTGGCAAGAATGAGTGCAGCAGGCGAAGTAAGCAGCAAAAAGTAGTGATTCCATCTCCTATAGAACCACAAATTCATGAACAAAGCATTATTTTTCGAATGAACCCAAGAAATCACTATTCTAAAAGGCGCAATACTTTCTCAGCACAAAAACCAAATACGCGTCATTATTCATATGTATGAATAATTGAAATTCTTGTAAGAATTTCCCAGATTTAAAGCACTCAACGATACCACTTCTAACTAATTATCACTCAGTTTCACACAGTGAATTCTTAAGCAGAGGCCAATTCTTTCGACTGTTGATGACAGAAAGTTGCGACACAATGAAATTTCAATAACTGGGAAATATCTGATTGTGAGTAATGAAGTCATAACTTCATGAAATGACAAAGAACGAGTCGTTACTGTCGTCGAATGGTGGATTGAAACTGAAAGCTCGCTAGAGCAATAAGACGAAAGTACGCACGATAATAGCACTTCTTTCGAAAATGAATCGGCAGCACAGAGACAAAACGATATTAAACAAGATTATTTGATGTTAATTTAGCAAAGTAAATCCATCAGCGAATTGGACTGATGTTGAGAAGTGAATTGAGTTTATTCTAAAAAACTTGATTAAACATCTGTCAGAATCCATCGTAGTCATTTTCTTTTAAAACCTTTATTTTGCATAAAATTCTTGTCAATCACGCTTCACAAATTCAATCGACGATTGCTGAGAACTTTTTATTCACAACAATTAGTTCAGTTCATACTCAAATGTTTTCCTAGAATCCATTTACGATCATGATGTAAGCGATGGAATTTACGCGAATTCAAATGGATTTCGGTCGATCCAAGTTAAACACTGAAGCAATGACATCGAAAGAGTGTATTTTCATCAGAATTCGTATCCACTGAGAGTAGGCGTAAATGCACAAAATGGATTTTGATGAACTGAACAGCGCTTTATGGGTATATTCAGGTAAAAAAACAAGACCCACACATGAGCAGATTAAACGGAAGCGAATGACTAGATAAGATACATTGAAATGAGATCAGCAGTTTAATTTGAGTGTCTCTCTATGTGGATTAACGATTCTGCGTCCTTCCTCTTTATTCGCTACACTAGATCGAAGAGCACGAGTCAACAAAAGCTTTGATCTTTCAAAAGCTGCAAAGCTTTTAGAACAGAACTGTGTTCAAAAATGAGTTGCTTGTTTACAGTTCCCTTCTTAAACACAACTCGATAGTGTTTACGAAATGCTCACTAAAAATTTTCGGTTTTTAGTGCATAGATGAGTTGAAATCAACTTTCCGATATGGACAAATATCCATAGCCTCCAGTGAACTCATGATAATCTCAGAAGTTCACCTACTTGATTCGTTTAGATCAGTGGTTCTTATAGAGGCAAATTACCCATTTTGGGTAATTTGGAGGTGTCAAGGGGTAAGGGAGAGGGTCAGGAAATTAGTGTTTCGTGCAGTTGTTGTATTATGGTAGAACGCCATTGTGATGACTTTTCTTAAACTCGGGTATTTAAGTGCGGTTAGTTGATGACAACAGTTTTCATTCTTCTATTTTTTGATGTGTGTATCATTAGCTCGTCCAGGCCTAACAGGGTTTTCATTCGTTTTGAAAGGGTTTTCACTCTTTTCCTTGCTGCTACAATCGCTCTCATAGCTTTTATCACCAAAAGTGTTCTTTTTTGCTAATTTCTCACTCATTTTACTTCACAATTAAAGTCAAATTCTCATTCTATCAAATACACTCTATAATTGATCATTTGACCGTCAAACGTTGTTGAGCAATTCAATTAGATTGTTGTTTTGTTGAGCTCGGCTGTCAACACTCGTCAACGCATCCAGTAATTGATATATACTACGGAATAAGAAATTGATTCGAACTGTGAAGTGAAATAAGACAAAGTGAATGAGAAAATGGCATGTGATAGTTCTGAGAGCGAATACAACACGTCTGAAAAGAATGAGATTTCATCTAAATCAGTTTAAAGTGAGCGAGTGTGCTATTTGCTTTTCATGCAGTCATAATCGACCGCAACAATCAGCAGCACAACGGTCTAAGAGAATGCCTAGCCATGTTGAATACCATTATGGTGTTCTTATATCAGGAGGGGGGAGGGTAACGATGGCCTGCCAGATCATCAAAAGGGGTAATGGAGCATTCGATCGTAAGAACCACTGGCCTAGATCCTGCAAGCGACTATCATTTTTGCTGAAACCATCACTTTTGGAAATCGAATAAACCTGGACCAGTTACCAGATTACACAGATTCTGCTGAAGGCGTTCCGACATGCACGGTACAGAAATCTTGATTTCCTCAAAAAATCCAAAAATTATTGCATTTCAATCGTTTCATCGGTCAAACACGACAATTTTCATACGATACATCGAAAGACTAACTGCTCAGCCAGTCACTCAGATACTCGGAAGAAGTGAACTCAAAAGCTGTCGAATCGAGATCAGCAAGATCGAATTCTAGTGAGACCACTCGATGCGTTATTTTCGCTTCCCATTCTTACGTAACGCATCACTTTAGCTGCCTGATTCCGGTACGGTATTCAACTAACATTTTTCGTAATTTCAATTTGTCTTTTCCTTTCCTTCCATTTGGATTTCAAGAAATGGCAACATATGACAGAATTTAATTCTCAAAACATGTAGGGAGTGCCATTGACGCCTACTACTGATGTTTTCAGTTCAATACCGAATGACAAAGTGAATTTTTCATAGAACGCTATATATCACGAACGGATTCGTCATTTAATATTTAGACAATTATCAGTGTTGGATTAGGGGCGTTGAGAGGAATGCTGTCATTAGCGGTCTAAAAACAACAAATGACGAAATGCATGGAAAAATAGGAAGTTGACGTATGCGCGTGGTCTGTCTGTATATAGTAATAGCGCCGAATGACATTTCCTCTGGAAAATGAAAAGGGTTCCTCTCATTGATTAATGAATGGCGGCGGCTCAAAAACGAAATTAGACGCATGATAAAAATAGAGCTGAGATTTTAAGGAAATGCCATTGAATTGTTACTGTGTGAGCTGAGATTTTAAATGAACTTTATGTTGACATGTTGTCTTAATGTGTTGATCAGAGATGCTTAATCAAGTGCTCACGCAAACAGTTTGTGACTTTCATCACGAGATATTTCCACAAAACTAAAAGTTTAGATAAATAAGAAGAAAATTAAGTAGGGCAACGAAGAACAAATAGACGACTATTCCATACGATTTGATTGAATGATTTCACTAGCGATTACTAGTATGGATATAACGGAATAGAGCACATCGCTAACAGTATCACCGTTTCCAACATGCTCTTGAGAAGTCGATTACTGGGCAAAACGCTTCTTTCGAATGACCCACAATCAACTGAATTCAAATAATTTCCATCTAACCGCTGGAGTGATGACTGCTTTCCATAGATGCGAGATTTTTTACTGATTCAATTGGATACGGCCTTAAACTAGTGAAGAATTGAGAAATTAGAAAGCAATGAGCTAAGAGCTGAGTAAGGGAGGAATGATACAAGCAATAAAATCAGCAACAGCACTGAAAAACTGATGAGGATGATACTTTAGTGAGGATGTTTAGCTAGCAAAGTGCTCCTCATATCATCCTCTAACTCTCAACTCAACTCACACAACTAGCTACTAACTAGAATTTGCGAAACATTCCACTTCATGTATTTATCGTCTGCACTAGACTTTGCTGACGAATTTCTTATTCATCACTATGGAGACATACAATAATGTTAGTAATTGTTAGTTAAAGTTACAATAGCTTTCCGAGACGTCTCGACTGGCGACTGAAACAAACAAGTGGCTCAGGTAGTGAAGAGGAACGGGGCATTTCCATGTCTTTCTTAGAATCTTCCTCAAGTCAGCTAGAAGTGCGATATGAGTGCTTTTACAAAAAAGAGAAAAAAATTGAAAAATGTGCTGAAAAATTTAGAAATAAATAGCAGACTTGTTTCAGAAACAATAGAAATTTCGCCGGATTGTGCTCTTTCGCAACGCATTTCTCCATGAATACTTCATTGAATTAACGAGCAATTATGAACACTGAAATATTGCTACGAACTAAACAAACAATTCCTGATGAATGCCACAAAACAACACAATCGCCTTATTGGAGAGAAGAATGACTGTTGATTAGATGAAGTTGCGATTGAACTATCGCGATTAGTTTTCGCAGAATTCTGGAGATCTCTCTAAAGAAGTTCAGTTCACAAAGACGTTAATCGTTTTCATAAGTTATCTTCTATATCGTATACTATCACATTTGGCCGGGTGTCACGCATGGAAGCCATAATTACGTGTGGAATGGCAGCAAATTTCTCAGCATGCCAAGCCTTAATCGCTGGAATTATGTGCATTTGGTAACGAAATGATAACAAACCCATTGAATTTGATCAACGAATTTAGCGCAAACTGAAATTTTGAACCAATTTTGCAGTTCTATTCAATACGTATGGGGCGATGAATACATCCAATTTCCAAGGAAAATCGTTTATTACTTTCATCTGACGAGAGGAAACGAATTTATTTCTTTCACGAGCAAATACCATCAGTATCGGTTGTAGAGGTGGAAAAAAAGATTATCTCATAATGTTGAGAACACTCGAAGGTGCTCGCAGTTAGCGCTGGATGAAACTGGCACATACGGTAGAAATAAAGAAAATAGGCTGGTACAATGCAACCATTGAAGTAAGTCATAAAATATATCCGTAACGGAAAAAATTGTGTGATATTGATGATAACAGAAAGGTATAAACTCGCAATGAATTGGAGTTGCTGATGAAATAAAATAAAATAAAATAAAATAAAATAAAATCAAAGGCATCAAAACGAATGTAGACACGAGAAAGAGCACAAAAAATTGCAAATGATCTAAATAATTCACGGAATCTGAAATGAAATTAATTTTGCTAATGTAATCTGCGCAAACACATCAGCCAGAATATGCAAGTTCATAGTATCAAAACTATCGTTTCGTCCATCAGTCACTATAAAAAAGGAATCTGTGCAAAAACCCAATAAAATCCCAAGCCATTACTAGATTACTATCCTTGATCTACCAACGATCAAAGCAGTGAGCGGTGGCTTAGAAAATTTACAATTAACTGAATCCAAATTCATCGGACTATGAAATCGGGAGATTGAAAGATTGATAACATTTGGCGATGATATTCCAAAATATTTTCATCAGACCTTGTTAGTAACAAATTGAGAGTGTGCTATTTGAAATCAACAAGACTGACATCGAGTACACATGAAAAATCTAAACAGAATAGGAACGTGGACTAGAAACCAAAATTCATTTCGTAACATATTCAGAGTTATTCAGATTCATTGAATGCGAGTTGTCAATTGAGAAAGTGTCCACCTGTGAACGTCAT
This sequence comes from Anisakis pegreffii, assembly GCA_035041965.1. Classification (NCBI taxonomy): domain Eukaryota; kingdom Metazoa; phylum Nematoda; class Chromadorea; order Rhabditida; family Anisakidae; genus Anisakis; species Anisakis pegreffii. The sequence goes on from JAPYMA010002305.1 coordinate 104,805, forward strand.
CTGCCACAGAAACGCTTATCATATCATCGTACTCGATAAAATCAATCGGAAATCAAGCAATTCGGTAACATTGAGAAGGTTACGAATCAACAAGTCACAACATCGCACACGTTCCAGTCGGCAGCTCAAATGAGACATATCTCTATGGAAGCTTTTTGAATGTCAACATTTAAAACAAATGTTTGCTGAGAAAAAAACTTGTAAAACAAGCCACTTTTGAATGGCTATTCGGTTCGGTGAGAGCTCGTTCCAAATGCTTGCTATAGATCAAGAAACGCTCTCGTTAGATGAATTATTAATATCATCCAGCGATTAGTTGACATACTTTCAAAAAATTAGATAATCTAGGTACACATCGAAGCAATCACCATAATTACAGCCATGATCGTCAGCTCATGTGCACTCTCGTATAACTCATCAGAATCACATATTTATTAAATTATTGACAGTTGTTAGAATAGTCTCAATGTGAGAGTATCATGAGAAATATTCGATTTTTTAATGATTTATTCATGATGCATGCCATTTGGTCATTTTTTGACTTTTTATAAGTTATAAGAATACTGAAATTATTGCTATATTCCATCTTCAGAACTGAGTGCGCATTACTGGGTAAATTAGGCATTCAGCTGTATGCATTATTTGGTACACATTACTGGGTAAATTTTGGAGGTTTTCATCTGCATGTGCGAAGACTTTTGCAAAAAAATAGACACATTTTGTCACAAGTGGGCGAATTCCATGAGAAAATTGGTTATTCTCTAGAACACTGTGAATTTTTTGGCGAAAAGCTATTAAAATTTCTCTGAAATAGTCATGTTGATTGCTGTAATCGTCAGCAATGGTGAGCAACGAACATTGAAACAACAATTATGATGAATGCTCGATTGTTTTATGTTTTACGATGATGAAACTTTAATTATTTTCACCGCATTTAAGTAGCATTCTAAAGTTTCACCACTTAATGACCGACGGCATCTAGCCAAAAACATATCAAACGAGACAATTTCTCATCTGAGACGATCATTCATCTGTTATCGAACATATGAAAAGTGACAAGAGGGAGGGCGTAGGCACCGAAAAGAACAAAATTCTCCCGAAAAACTAAAAAATGTTCGACAATTTTTGAATTTCAGTTGACAACTGAAGAAGCGTTCGATCTGTCAGCTTTATGGACAATGGAAGGCCAACTGCAGTTTGAGCTGGCACCGAAACTGCAGTCTGAAGTTGTTGTTGACGAAGTGCAGTACCAGTGGCCAAAATTTACGAACACAATAACGATATCAGATCCGAACGAAAAACGAAGTGTTTTCGGTCATCGGAACAGCAATTTGAGACCAAATGTGATTTTTTGTTTGGTTTCTTTGGCCCTTAAAAAATAAGCTAGCTGACTGTGTACAAAGCATTTGAATTTACCTAAAATGAGGGCTTTTTAAAGAAAAGAAAAAACAATTTTTCATGAAAGCAAGAATTTCTTGAGAAAAGAGGAGAAAGGGGCATAAAAAGAAGAAATTTCAACAAAATATTTTGAATTTCTCTTCTTCATGCCATTTTTAGGTGATGAAAATAATTTGCTCATATCAACGATGTTCAGATGCCCAAAACAGTTGCGTTTCTCCAATCCATCCGGTTGGACATTGCTGTCCAACTTGTGGTTAGTTTGCTCCAATTGATAGTTTGTCATCAGAGTGTTCAATGATATTACACTGTTGTTCCTACAATATCTATACGTACATCACTTAGAGCGCATGAAACAACACCACAGAGTCAAATATGACCTGGATATTTAGTTCGGGGCGATAAATCTGAAACTCGATGTGAAATGATCAGATTCAGATCGTTGCTAATGAGTTGGTTGACATCAACCGAAAAGGAGAACTTAATTACGAAAATGGAAACTAGTGCTCGAATAATATAACTTGGCAATATTTAATTTCTTCGTTTCAATAAAATCCAAATGCGCTTGAGTACAAAAGCAGGTGTGGTCAATTGCTCGTGAGATAGCTGAATAACTGCTTGTGAATTTCATGCTCAATGTTAACATTTCGCGGAACTGGCATCAATTTCGCTAATTTGTTGGAACAACTTCGTTTGTTTCAAATTGGAAGTGCTTTCGTTCATATTTTCCATCTGGACGTATCGTTGCTTCGAATAGATGACAATGAAATGATTCCTGAATACCAGGTAATTGTGAATGAATAAAGGGAGCATCAAGCACTCGTTGTGGCTTAGAAACATCGTTTTGTAACGGAGAGATTGTGAACATTGATTGATCAATAGGGATACAGTGTATTGAAATGAGCGCCGACGAGCTACTTGAGATAGCTTCAGAAAGTCAGCTATATCTCCTCAAGTAAGCAAAATCGATCGACAACACATATGCATTTCTGAAAGTAGAGAATCTGAGGAATCCAACGATGTAAAGAAATTGCCATGTTACTGGGCAAATCTGAGGGTACTGTTAGCTTGAAGATGGTAACCCGTATAGAGCTATAACAGTGTATGCATTGATCTATAGCGATATAATGTCAATGAACTAGCGCGACTGTGCTCACTAAGATAGCTTTATAAAAATAGCTATATCTCCTCAACTAGGAAGCATCGCTCGGCAAAATATATAATATTCTGAATCTAGAGAATCTGAGGAATCGAATGATGTAAAAAGATTCACACGTTACTGGGCAAACCTGAGAGTACCGGTAGCTTGAAAATGGTAACCCTTATTGAGCTATAGTAATGTATGCATTGATCTATAGTGTTGCAATGTGTTGCGATGAACACCGCTGAGCTACTTAAGACTGCTTCAGAAAATCAGGCAGCAAAATCACTCGCGCTCATTCATAACAATTATACTTTTCTGAAACAAGAGAATCTGAAAAAGGCAATGGTGCGAAGAAATGACAATGCTCCACATATGAAATGATCATTGCTTACTAGAATAATAGATGAATTATCGAGCAGGATATGGAAGAATATCTTTATAGAATTTACGAGGTTTACAGATTGTTGTTCTTGGGCCGCAGAATCAAACATTCGATGAACGGGTTTATTATGAGACAATCCGGGAGGTACGCGAGGTTTTGTATCGCAGTTATGGTATGTCCCATCTTCGTGCATGTTTTCTTATAGCTTTTTCAAGTTTCAGATGAATTATTTTCTATTCAATCGATTTTCTGAAGCGTTCTTTCGTGTACTTATGAATTTGTTCAATTATTCTGTTCTTCATTCAATAGTCCATTGAAAGTTCACTTGAATATTATTCGTTTATTCATAACGACACATACGTTCCATATTTTTGCAATCTGTTATACGGAATCAAATGAATGTAAATGAAAGATTTTGCTGATTCGAACTGAATAAAGAATATTTTGTAGAGTACACAAATGCGATGTCGCTTTTTGATGTGAAAATGAAGTATTCGAGAGATCTGCGTGGATTTGGCATCGGTAATAACTTCAATTCTATTCATTCATCTATTCGTTTTTTTTGGAATCGACATATTCCATGACGAGCAGTAGATATGCTCAACAAGTAATATACACAAACGTCGATCACTGTTGTCGATATCCTACTGTTGTTGGCAAGGATTGTAGTATGATAGCGGAGCGGAATCTGATCTTTAAAAATTTTCGTGGGTGCAATTTCGTTATCTAACACAGATGAACGTTTGAAACAGTCTTGAGCTCATATTCCTACCTGCTCTTCCACTTGATTTCTCGCTTATGTGAAGTATTCATTCACACATCTTAGCACCTGAAACCTTGACTCTCCCTCAAGTGAACTATGTGGATCGTGTTGCTGCCCTCAGTGACCTATCGGTAGATCACTGATTATAGCATCGGAATGTGCTATTGAATTAAACCACTTAAAATGTAAAAGTTTCAGGTGATGCCATAGTTGTTTTCCTCTTTTTGTGTGTCATCATGGGCGCAATATTCGCGGTGACTGCCGTGATACGGCAATATCATGTGGATCCTAGGTATGTTTTCTAATGCATTTTTCAAGTCCTTTACTCGCTTCTCTTTGAAGCCATGAGTTGCTGACTATATCTCAGACTATATCCTCCTCAATCCCAATTAATGACCTTGACTGATTTGAGGCAACAATTTGGGTCTATTTTATTTTCATCAATGTGAGAATTTACTTCTTGACAATAATCACTGTTCACGAAAATGAACACGATACTGAGATCAACGAAATGCTCTAAATGCGCTCTTCAATCGATTTTGAAAGTTGCAATTATATCTCAGACATGCATTGCATTCGTAAAGAGATGAATTAGTGGTACGCAACGAAGTGATAGAAGTGTTTATTCGTTGAGCTTAGGGGAACTAGAATGCGATGTTGCATTGAATGAATGTTTCAGAATAAGGCAAATGATACTGCAGTCATCAGCCATTCAAGCGATGACAGTTCGTTGGCGAAGTGGTGGCAAAACTGAAGACGACGATCAACTGGAGCTGTTGAGTGGTTCCACTGCCGATCATGATGATTACGCCACAATTGGTTCGGATGAAGAAGACACATACGAGCAACCTCGCTCAATGGTAAGAAATCTCAAAAAATGCCCTAATGGGACCTCTAATATCCTCGAATTAAAATTACCACTGTTAAGCTAGTAGGCCAGGAATTTCCAGCGGAACTCCGGAAAGTCACATAGTTTCGAGATTTCTTTGCGGAAATGTTTCCGTTGAGCTGATAGAACAGGATACAGATGTGAAAACTGCGCTCTAGAAAAGAGAGCTTACGGAAGTGTTTCAAGGGATTCAGTAGCAATGAGTGGGAGAAGTTCCTACGGAAATGAAGTATTTCAAAGTGTTCTGCATGAAGGAATTTCGATTTTTCGACTATTTTCAGGTAGACCGTAAACCTAGCAGCTGCACTCAATTGTCAAACGAGAATATTCTTCAGATGAAGCACCATCAAAGCTCATCCACAACCCTCATCGATGATTCTGTGTTATAAGGATGCAATAAAAAACCCATCAACTGATTGTCATCTTCTATTCTCACGAAACGTGCTTTGCTTCGGGTAACGGACAAAAATATTTGCCACACTCATTTAAGTGAAAAATAACCGAGAACCACAAACGATAACATATAATTGCGTATTTTTATCCTCAGCAAAATCAGGAGCGCCGTTGCTTCCAGCATCCTCACTGTTATGACTGTTATCAATATGATTTATTGTCATTGTTTATTATCAGTCGAATAAATTATTGTATAAAGCAAATACGAGCAGCCCGTTTCATTCTCAATATATCAGTCATGACATTAAAATTTTATGTATACAGAAGATAAACGCAGTAACAAAAATTAATAATGGTAATATTACAAATGAATGGTTTTGAATCGTTATCGATCACTTTTTGTGGCAACAGTTCAGATCAGATCAGATCAGATCGCTATCGTGATGAAACTGTTATCAGAGATAACAATGAGATAAGGTGAGATACGTTAAGAAATTGCATCACTTTGATTAGTGCTGAAAAACTGAGCAAATTAACAAAAGGATGTGCTTCAGAGGCACACTCCTGAGGGAGAACAACGAAAAACAACGCGCAAATATTATTAACAACCAATGATACATCCATGACAAGCACAACCAGAGATCACCGATTCAGAAGGTGACTGTGGCACTCGGCAATCGGATTAGCTATATTGAAGTGGTGATAATCGAGTATCACTTGCGAATGTGAACGCTGATCCGTATGATAGCGATAATGAATCGCATTGGTATTCATAATCTCAATACTTCGTGCTCTTCAATGGCATTAGATCAAAAAATTCATGGAGTCTCACTTGAGCCAGAAAGATTCCCTCGAATTTCGATTTTATCATACAAGCGAATGAATGCATTATTGGTCGTATAATCAACAGTGAAGATTACTGCGGCAATTGGACGTTTGAAAGGGTTTATTAGAGTTTTATGAGTCTGAATGCCGACAATGAGTGTATGCGGCAGCTTTCGATGAAATTTATTTGTCAGTGATTGAGTGATGAATTGAAATGTCGTAATTTTGGTCAAAATTCGATCACTAGATTCAAAACACGCTGCCTGCTAGCAACTGTTTTCGAGAGTTTTCGTCGAGAACAGACAACAAATCTACTGAGTTTCGTTGAAATATGGAAGTGAATTGAATCAATCAACATTGAATATAAACAGTTTTCACAGCATCAGATGAGCTCTAAAATTTTTTTTCGATAGATTTCATCATGTGTTCCATTCAGTTTATAAACAAAAAGTATGGTGCAGGACAATGAGTTCTGACAAGAATGATATTATACACAACACGCAAATGTATCACCAGTTTCTGCAATATTACACATTCAGTGATAACTTATAAATGTAGAGCCTTATAAGTTGTCACTGATTATTTCTTCGCTTTCGGGATATTCCGAAAATCATCGGGAACCTCGGCCAATATGCTGTGCCATGTGCCTACGGATCGAGGCCGCTGAAAAATGATCATCTGTCACACTGAATGATCATTTGTTCAAGGTGCGATTCGTTCCGACGGGAATTTCTTGCGAAATTTTGCCAGAAACCAAAATTTATTATAAGATAGTTTCTATGCTCAAAGAAAGTTAGTAAAGAATTTGATCAATCGCGATCAATGAACATACCGAAGGATCATGATCGTTCGAAGAGAGCGATCGAAAACAATCATGCCACTGTTGTCGACCCTCCGCAGTGGTACTATCACGACCGATTATACAACATCCCAACAGATCATCACGTCCGATCCTGTTATTTCGTTTTGTTATTTTCCAAAAATTGAGTAACTAATAGAGAAATAAATTTGTTTAACTCTTAAGTATTAGATTCCAACAGTCTGAAGTCCATATGTAAGTATCAAGAATAGAAATGACAAAAGTTGACAAAGAATTCATAAATTTCACTGAATGCTGAGGATTACTTACCTATCCCAATCCATGACTTGTACGAGCATATTCGTGTCGTCGACTTCATGTAAAGGAACGTCGAATTCGAGGCATTCATGATAGACTGGATTCAAATTAGCCCGTTTAATTGAAGTCTTCCTCAACTTGACCCTTCGCCGTTGATAAATTTGCTCTATTTTCACATATGGATCTTAAAAAACGAACAATCATCATCTCGTATTGGGGTTTAATGAATTTTTGAAAAAACTGCCATGATTCAGAGTATATTTCAAAAGTGTAAGTTTTGATATAATGATACACGCACGATCGCGATATTCAATTCATTTGTAACATTCAACATGTGATCATACGCAAAATTACCTGAAGCTCCAGTGATGTCCATTGGCCTCAAATTGTACGCTTTCGAAACGGTGACGAGAAGTTTTTGCTCGCACACTGAATAAGCTAAATACAACAACAAGTCACCAAAATCATCTTTTCCCTGAAATATTTACGATCAAATTCATTGAGAAAATCAAAGTGATAGAATGAGGTTGACAATAAGTGACACAACATTTAAGCATTTCATCAGTTTAGCGTTCCCATGAGATGCATTCAAATTCTTGACTTACTGTATGTCACGGAATTTCAAAGAATAAACTGATTTGTCTGTTAATAATAAATCATTTAATGCTTAGAAGTAAAGCATAAGGATTGTAGAAATCATGTTAATTTCTAAAATTCCAATGATTACAACCATGAATATGCACTGAATGGTTAATTTGTGGTAGATTCCTCCTTGAAAAGTGAACCAAATATAGTATACCGTAGAATTTGAATGCATTTCATAAGAATGAAATTCTTCTTTGCTGCTCGAAATTGAGCGTTCATGAGATTCTTATTGGTTATAGAATATATATAGTGCATAAATGCAAATGAATATGCAAATATACACTACAGTATTCATTGAATAACAACTAGTTGATTATGAATTGACAACATATAATTGATATTTTTTGATTTCTATTGAATATTATCACACTCCAGTGAGCACAGAGTAAAGAGTACAGTATGCCTAGAGCGATTTTTCAATACTTTTCTTACATTCAATGACAAGAAATGCTTGAACTTTATCTGTTTTTCTCGACGCAAACATCGAAGTGAACCCTAACTTATCATGGATGAATTTGGTGAATGCACTTTACTGCACGAAATCGGCCATACCTGACTGCCCACAATTTGCATTGTGTATTCAGTCCAATTGTACAAATCAGATTTGTCGAAAAGGTCACGCATTATAACGTTCCCAATGAGATCATGTCGTGTGAAGCGATCAAAATCGTACACGGTAAACTGAAACACACACTCTTTCGCATGCTATTCATCGAATTATGAACAATTCTTGGGCATAACTAGGCTAAGTAACTAGCACAGAAAAGCTGACATTTCAAGGAGACCACCACACCGGAGGTATACTGTTACAATGTAGATTGGTTCCTATGACAATGAAAATTCTGAAATTTTCAATTATGTTTCGTTTTTTTCGTGTTTTCATGAAAAATAAAAATTTAAACGATCTACACAATTTAATAGTCTCCAATGCAGTGGAAATGCATTGCGTTTTTGCTTGCTCGGAGAAATAGATGAACTGATGGAGAACTATAGTGCTGTACTCATCGATTTGCAGTGTACAGTGCTGTACTCCTCGGTCCTATTCAAGTTAATCCAATTACAATGTCCCTATAGCTGGCAATCATCCTAATATTATCAACGTTAGGAAGATTGTAACTGGATCGTCTTGAATAGGATATTAATGAGAAATGGACATGCGAACAGAGGAGGAATACAATAATCGAGGAGGGAAGTTGTCTAGCTTCGAAAACGAACCTGAAGCATCCTGGTAGGGAGATTATTGAAGGCCACATCAAATGAAAACATTTCGTTGAATTCGGGATCCACTGACTTTTTGCATATTCGCGTCTTGCAGTGATTCCTCCTCTCGGGTAACAGATACATTTTCACGTAAGGTTCCACTACACGACTGCCCTGAAAGTAGCAATAATATTGATGCTTCTAATTCCACCAGAATGCTCCTATGAAAGATTGTTTTGTGAGGAGTCAAATGATGCTCTATATAATGTTACATCTACATTCAGATGCTCAAAAATTTTCTATTTGAACACGAAAACATGCCATGCAATAGCAAGTATAATAGTTCTGGTTGGGGCTCAACCCGGGCAATATCTGAATCGAGTCAACAGAAATTGTGTACTATCGCTAAAATCGATCAGTTTGACTATCAATACCTTCTCTGTCTGGATTACTTGCACGATGGTTCCGACTGTTGTTCAGAAATGAGTGCAAAAAATGGCCGAATTCAGCCAAGTTTCACGAGTAAATTTAGCTAATTTCTGCGTTCCCTTCATCGCTAACGAGAATAATCAGTCTGCGCTGAGTGAATACGCTCTGGCTGTGCTGTGTGAGCAAATGCCGTTTGCTAATAGCGAACTAATTCTTAAAATCCTAATGGATCGATGAGTCGTCGAGTGTATGAGCTGCTGAGAGTACATCAGAAGATTTCGAGTGCCGACATCAAAAATCAATGATGAAATTTGCGTTTTTAACTAATGATGAGAAGCGATTGCACGAATCGCTCGTGCTACAACATAAAAATGAACGCAACAACATTTTCATTTGCATAGTTCACATGTTGACGCGCAGCTATTTGGAAGGCATTCGAGAGAATTTCCTTGAGCCCTGAGCAGGATGAAAATTTTTAGTTGTGTTAATGATGGCGAAATTAAATGAATCATTTAGATTTTTATTGCACGCAACTGAATACATTGCTAAACGCCAAAAATGTAGGTAAACAAAGGTGAATGAAGAGAGAAAAATGGCATTGAAGACCACCACTGAAACAGACTGGCTGGTATTTTTATGAAGGCTGAATTGTTTGGCGAGAAAAAGGATCAATCACCTCAGACGGTAGATGATTAGCACGAATCACGTGAACCATCAGCACTCGGTGTATGAAGTCGTACCGCAACGAAAAGGTCAACGTCCCTCGAAAACATCTTGTTGAGGATTTCTCGCAAAAACCCGATTCATAATGTTCCACAGATCGATTGTCGATTTCCTGCAGCAGCAGCAACAACAATATGTGACTCTTATGTATCAAAATTTAATGAGCTTTTCATCTATCTATAGCGCAAACCATTGTGATGATTAATGAAATGTCAGTTCATTACGTTAACCAATTCCTCAAAAACGATAAAAGTTCTCACTCATATAACAATTGTTTCATCTCACAGATACAACCATTTTCATGGAGCATCTTCATTAAGGATTCGGTTCAGGAAGAGGTTCGAATCAATTTCGAAACGAGTGTTCACTTGTCGAAATTGAGCTACCTGATCGTCTTGTTGAGCATCCTGTTCGCTGAATGTAGCATTCATAGCGTGAGTTACGCTGCCATTCTGTTTCAACGAAACAACGCGATGCCAGAACGGTACTGACGTGGTGTGTTCGTTTAGTAGTAGTGGTTCTTTTGAGGAGCTGAAGTTAGATGAATGTTGTTCAATTAGTCAAAACTGCCACACTGACACTTCAAAGTTCATTCAATTGCATGAGAAGTTCTTGCCGATGTTTACACAGAATACCCTGGTCCGGTGGGGATCACAATATTTCATTACATAGACAGCAAAGGGTGGAAAAGTTTCAACATTCAATAGAGGCAATCATATAAATATCATAAGAGATAAGATGGTCAAGCCAATTTGATTAACTCGATAACGATTTTTACAGATATTGCGGTGTAAGACTTTTTCCTACGATATAAGAACCAACTAGATATATATTAAGAATTGTATCTGACCGTCATGCATCTTTTTTTCAATATGCACAAATAAAATGAACAATTTCGCGATATTTCGGCGCATAAAGCCGTCATCGCGTTTAATTCTCTAAGGTTGAGGCTATCTATTGATCCTTTTATGAGTCAAAACGTCGCATAAACTTCTTCATTTCCTACCTGAACACCCGAACATATGAAAAAGCGTTTAAGATGTATAGCAGTCGAATATAACCTACTATACACACTCAATTAGTTATCCGATGTATTTGGAACAAAGGCGATTAACTACACTGGCATTAGCAACTCCGTTAAGGGAGCGATATAGCTGAACAACAATGATCAACACGCTTCTCACGTGCCGTTTCATTGTTACGATCACGAAGAGATCAATAATCCCTTATGGGAATTCTCGAAAGCCCACGTTTTGCGTAGTCTTTCAATGCATTTGGTTTCTAGTTCATTATGTAACAGATGAATTTGGGAACAAAATCCAAGAATAGTGATTAAAAAAGCAGTCGAGAGAATCTCATGTGATCACAGTTTCTGAGCAATCATTTTGAGCCGACCGATGAGTCAAGCTCGACCAGGCGAATTGCTATGAAGAATGAGATATTGCAGAATGAGGATTGAAGACCGACTGAATTTCAGTGGGAAAATTCACGGTAGCTTCATTGAGAAGAAGTTGACGGTGATAAACGAATAGACTAACCCTCAATCCACGTCATTAGCAACTGGGATAGGATTGAAGTGAATAAATTATCAAGAACAACAACAACAACAACAATAAGCAATAGATCAGGAAAGATGAGTTATTGTTTGTGAAATCGCTGAATATTTTGACAAATTCCCAGAATAGTAATAAAAAATTTTGATAAATGAGAGCCTAATCGCTGTGAACATTTGTCGTCACATATTAGTAACTATATCACATAACATTTACGAGCCCTTGTCATTTCAGATGTTGAAAAGGACATACATAAGTGTGACTTAGCATAAAAACAATACGGTGACACAAATATTACTGTTCGAGAGAACACGAAGACTGCTCCTCGCTTGAATGGAGTTTGTCGCAAAAAAAGTTACTTGGCTTCAACAGAGCATTACTGCATCCTTCAAAATCGCTTCATATTTATGGTTAATTGAAAATGAACAGAACTGAATATCGCTGAACTGATAGATTTCTTAGACACTAGCACATTACAAAAATTTCAAAAATTTTTTTCCACTGTTTCTCCTCACTTATTTGATACATACAATCAAAAAGTTTTGTTGCGCTCTGAAGGAAGATATTATCATCACTGCATTCCTTACGTATCGAATATAAGCCCCAAAAACGCAGTTGTTGCATTGAAGTTGAAATTTAGGGAATATTCGAGTTATTTGAGCATGACAGGGAGTGCGCGTACGATGGATGATTGGTGGCACTAAATATAAACGGTCAAAGTGATAATATCAGAATCATCATGCTCATTAACTGTATTTGCATCACATGTACGGTTTAAACTCTGAAACGTCAAAATATGTTGGTTTCAAGCAGTTTTGCTCATCATTCTAGCAATGAATTCAGAACGCCTCAAGTTGTGTGGAACACCACATGTGGCTGCTGCTGCTGCTGCTGGACACTTATGGACAGCAGCACATTAGTAAACGGAAACATCGGGCAGTCAGTAGTCATTCATCGACGAATTTCAACGACTCCTCCATTTTCATTACTTGCTATATTCACATACAGCACAAGAGTACATGATCAAAATAATTTGACAAAGTAATAGTGCTAGGCGATAAAGACTCATTATCCCATACATCACGCATCCTCTCATCTATTCATGATGAGCATATGAGTGATTAAAAGCATTCGAGTCGAGACGGAACGAGACGAGACAAGCTTGCTTTCATTTATCGTTCCATATACAAATTGTAATTTTCTTTGAATTGAACGGCTTTGAGGTGTGTTTCGTCGTGATAGAGGTATATATATATATATATATATATATATATATATATATATATATATATATATATATATATATATATATATATATATATATATATATGTAGATGCATAGCACGAGATCATCAGAAAGTACACAAGAGTATTCTTTGCTCGTAATCATTATCGTGACGATAATGATTATGAGAAAATAATAATCAAAATCATAACCGTGAGCGTTTCAGCAGCAACTCAATCATCCAAGTGACACAACCTCATCAACCGATAGCGAACGAACACAGAAAATATTTCGAAGCTTAAGGGACGAAGAGAGAACGTGAAAGAATAGTTGGACTTGAGTGATA
>JAPYMA010002306.1:0-17500 GCA_035041965.1 Anisakis pegreffii
ATTTTTTGGAATACTGTGGTGTTGAAGGATTGATACAGGACATGATGAGGGATTGTGCAAGTTCTTGTGGGTACTGCTCGGTTCAATCATCTACCGCATTAATCTTGCCGGAAACCCTGCTACCGTCGACCGTTTCTACCTCCAGAGCATTGTGCTTCGACCGGTCTAATTGTACCGAATTTTTGGAATACTGTGATATGGAAGGATTGGTACAGGACATGATGAGGGATTGTGCAAAGTCTTGTAGATTCTGCACTTCTAAGTCGTTAACTATGTCCACCATCCACACCACAAGTTATCAAATTTGCATGGATTATTCCGTGTGTGACGCATTCGTATATTTATGTGACGACAGGAAACTTAAGAAGCATCTCGAAGCACACTGTGCGAAAACGTGCGGTTTCTGCACTGTTTAACGAATCAGATGAATTTTAAGCTGCTTTCTTTTGGCCCCGGAAGAATATTTCAGGTTGTTCCACAGTTGTTGAACGATATCGTGTTGCTTCGCTTAGGAAATCTGCGACTAATGATTATGGGACATAATGTAGTGCTTATATTTAAGGCAGCTGGGAACTTCTCCTGATGTGCCACTTATTTTGAGCGAACGCTCAGTACTAGCGATGTGATTAAAATTGCAGAATCGACCTTCATCGATTTGCTATGTATCGTTTTTTATGTAGTGCTTACGTATTCTTGGTATCATATACTGACGAAATAAATAATCTTATACGGATCACTCGTTTGGGATCAAGGTAGTTTGCGATGAAATGAACCAATTTTTACAGCAAGTCGGTTGTGGAAGCGTCTGAATTAATCAGTTAGTATTGGAATATGTAGTTTATGGTCAATTGACAAATTCTAATTCGCTAAGGTTTGTTAAAAATCCCATGAAAATCATCGGTGGTGCTGCGGCTTCATAAAAAGTGGGACATTGTGAGATGAACTTTATGAATTTCTAAATGTGTTGAGGCCTAAATTCTTAAGCTACGGATGAGGGAAGAAGACATTTGACAATAATATGCCAAATGAAAATAACTTCGTGAAGTTGAAAAACCAAGTGATTGGTAAGCAGCGGCTGTATTCCGGGTTACTATGGACAATGACTGTTGTAGTTCGGCTACTCAATGTGCACCGATAAGAATAGCTGGATGATCTCTGGTCCAGTAGAATATAACAGGCATATTTGTCTCACTGATGGGCATATGAATGAAGTTTGAATGGAGCAGTTTACTTGGCTTTGACGAGTGTTAATGTCGAACAAAAAATAGCAGGGAAATATTTTTGCTTATGCAGGAGATGGATCACAATGTCCACTCTGTTAACACACAAACAGTAGTCGATCAATTTCAAATGCTCTAACATTTGCCCATTTCTTCCAACAACAAACTTGAATAATTAAACCGTTTGAAAAGGACGGTAGTAATATGCTCTAATTAACGTACTATAACGAATGATTGCTGATGTAGCTAAGCAGTGGTTCAATAATAATAATCACGGAATAATAAGTAAGGTTTGCAAGATATTGAGCATTTTGGCGATCACGAGATCACTTTCCAGTTCAATGACGACCCCTCCCCCGGCACTTTTTGAAATTTAGAAATATTGCATGTCTGCAGCTTGAGTACATGATCGAGCTGTTCCCAGATTCACAGAAGGGAACTTCTATGAAAAGGACAGTTCAAATTCTTCGAGCATTCCTGTTCAGCTGTCAAAACATCCCAAATCCTGAAGATGTTGATCAAGATTGTTGTTCACTAACTGATGTATTCTAAGGTCATGAAGCATGAAAAACTCTCGAATCAGTTCTGCAAACAATCGTCAGCGGAACATATAGCAGTACAAGCAGTGTATAATAAGCACGGTGGTGCTAAAAGTAGACAATTAAAACAAGAGATTGATTTCCTATAAGTCAGACGTGGCGGACCCATTGCTAAAGGACTTCTGATCAAGTGCGCTGTAAAAGTGAAAAAATATCATTGGAGGCTCCTCGTTGAACCTAGTATCTCGTTCCGTCAAGCGAATCAAATGCAAAAAATTATTTATCTTTCAGGACAGTGTTAAAATAATTTACGTTTCGGGTAAATACTATTTACCTATAATATCGGCAGCTAAGTCCATAATCAATTGTCAAATGAATGAATGGAGTGACTCAGCAACACATTTGTTACATCAAACCAGAAGGAATTCATAAAACAACATATCAATGGTCCTCAGATTCACAATGGTGCATGTCCATATGATGCAATCAATATGAGTGTTCCAAAAGTAACAAACTGCTATTTTTCTGGTCGTCATCGTTGCACTACTTTGAGCTTCTTTGTTTCACTCAAAATACGCATCTCATGAAAGGACTTAATTTAGTGCACGGTTCTGAGGGAGTAGAATTTTTGCTAGTACAGTCGACGAAATGAATATCTTGATGCGAGATTGGCTATGCGAGTGGCTACGTATTGACATGATCGATGTTGTCAAATGAGTGTTCCAGAACCTGGTTTGGTACATGAATTGAACGCAATCGACACTGCCTTGTTTTTTTCACCTGTTTGCTTAATACACTGTTGATTCACAGAATAAACATGACAATTTACATTACGCGTTTAACTCATTGTATCAAGGCCAACGATAGGTTATTATCGTTGGAAGGAGTGAATTGAATATTGTGTAGTGACATTGCAGTTTCTCAGATCTGCTATACAATTATTTCGGCAACCTACGAATTCGTGCTTTACGTTTGAATTCGCTGACTGTTCAAAGAATTGTCAAAATTTCCAGTATGACGGCATCATGAGAACGGATTTTATGATAAAATACAAACGCTAATCGTTGACCTGTGTCTACAAGGATGGTCCAGATACCCAATTCCAATTTGATCGCTGCTAGTTTAAGAATAGATTTTCTTACAAGAAGAAACGAGCAAAACTGTAGTATTATCACCAGTAAAAAGTTAATCATTATTATTCATCCCTCTCAACAGCATCAAAAATCAAAATCGGCTGCATAGATTGAAGCTCGATCACTGTGCGAAAGTGCAAGCTTCGCCACGTGAATCTAACTGAATTCATGACTCGGATTAATGAATAGGTTCCTGACTTGTTCATGTCACATTACAACATGGAATTGTTTTCAGAGATGTGACGTGTCCTTTGATTATTCGAACAGCTGCGTCAACATGTTGTCATCGTTTCTATTTGATTAGTGGTTGAATAATCTTTAGGTAAAGATTTTTTGAAAGTGCGAACATTGTTCATGAGAAGATACGGTAGAGTTCTTACAATGCTACCTCGGTGTGACGTTGTTGTGATGCAACTTCCAAACATTTCCCTTTTACAGTTCAATGCGATTTTGAAGCCGTTATATCATCATTATAATGATAATGATTATCTAATTGTCAGAAATGCGTCCACCCAAAAAATGAGTTTGTTGTGTTTTTTTTTGAGTAAGCGTCGTACCTGCAGAGGAGAAATTAAAAAAATCATCAACAAGCTATGCCGAACTAATATCAGATACTGCAGTAAAAATTTTGGACTGCTTTTAAAAAGTGCTCAAAATTTCACAGGGAGGCGTAGTGGGTCTGGTGCCTCACTGCAGGTTTATTCAGCCTCGAACTTTACCAATTTATTCCTGAAAAACTGGAACGTTATAGTCTCCGGGAGGTGTATATTCGGTATAATACAATATACACATTACTTTCAGCAGTATCAGATAACATTTTCAAGCGTTATGCAAAAAAGGGGAACAAAATATGGGGAATCTTGCAGTGCAACTTTGCAAGCCTTTAAATGCATGGAGATATGCTATATCGCCCATGCTAGCAATGCAAAGTGTGACCTCATCTTCAGCCTGTTTGAATTCGTTACTTTTTATGGCATCAATTTACTGTTTATTTCCATTCCAGAATCATTATATCATTAAAATTCAAACGTCTAGTCCAGATCCCTTGTGTTGTATTGTGTTCCGACGGTTTTAGTATTGTATACTTTTTCTTCGTAAATTTTCACATTATTCCATGAAACCTGTTTATTTTCTCATGTTTGTGATTCACAGCAATAGTCATGGACTAGACGTTTGAAAATTTTGTTGATCTAATTTAGCCCAACTAAAATTGCGACTATTCCAAACGATGCAAGGAACATGTCGAAGCGAAGTTGACAGGATGTTCCGTACGATGATTAACAATCGCACACGAATGTTTTCTGTCTTTATGTGATCATTGGGTTAAACACCAGCATAGGTCGATCGCTTTATTTTTTCACCTGTTACTCATATAAGTAAAACAAACAACTTTTCATTTACATAAAAACATAACATTTATACAGTACCGTAAATCTATTGTATCCAAAGTCATAAAAGCATGAAGTATTGTTCTCGTGAGTTGTCTACTGATGCATCACGTGATTTCATCAACATTTCTCGCAGCAATCTTCATATATGAGAGCTTCATACATTCAGCAGCGCACAAATCGTTCCCTCTCGCTGCGCATCCTTGGTTGCTTTCAGCTCTGATCTTTGTCGTACGTAAGCTTCGTTAATTGGATAGATTCATTGTGTGGACATTTGAAAACCGAGATTGATGAAAATGTTCGCCATTATCCATACACATTCACAGTTGCATTCAGTCCGTTGATCCTGCCAATCCGTCCGAGGAAATTCCTGCACGTCAGTACACTGAACGTTCAATTGTTCAGTGATTTCGTTCGCATGACCTGTTCCAAACACGGTTTTGCATACTCTCAATTGATTTCCGATCAGATGAACTCGGAGATATCTTCTGCTCCAACTTTCATATTGTCTGACCATGTCAGCTCAGAAGAAACCAGGTTATTCCTAAAAGTTGAGAAAGTGGCACGTGGGAATTCCCATGAATATCTCAAACAGCATGATTTAGGCATTAGGTTCAGGAGAATAGGATCGTATCAAAAGCCCACTGCTGTAGTTTTGTCATGTTCATTGCGCGCTTATACAATACTTGCCAATAAAGTGATCGAATTCAATTCGAAATTCAAATGAAAAAATCACGTGTCGAAATTATCCCATTCAGTTTCTCGCCACCATGACTAGGATCAGTTCCAACTATCGCTTGAAAGTAGCCAAATTAGCTAAAGCGAGCTTCCTTGAAATTCATGCAACGAATCGTTCGATTCACAGCTTCTGGTGAACGATTCTACTTCTTAAGGTTCTGCAGCTTAAAAATATGTCAGTGCCTTCTCATTGTCAGACGTTCTTTTTTAGTGGAAGCTCAAACTTGTACTATTCACAAGTATCTTCTGGTGGTTTTTGCCCTGGCCTGAGGATGTGCTGGTGATAAAATTGATTGAAACTCGATCAGCACGTTTGGTATCTTTAGCCTTAGACACAGTTTATCCAGTGGTATTCAGCTTCCTTTTTCTCAGCTCCTCCCTCAGTAGAGTACTATACCTTCAGCAATCCTTCCCTTTCTATCGGAACATACCCCAAAGCAAAGAAATGATTCAGTTAGAATTCGTACAGTGGCGAATAATGTCATGAGCGTATTCTCTCTTTTGAATGCGCAACATTCAAAGGAGAGAATACGCACATATCACGATAGATGCATGGTATATGGATATTTAGTCTCTAGAAATTCTGACAATCAGACTTTTGCAGTAATGAGAATTTGGCTCTGACTACTGGACATATAAACATGAAGATTATAGAATGCCTAAAGCTGAATGGGAAACCTCTGGAAGTGGCGATGGATATTAGGTTCGAGCACGCACGAGTAGTCCTAGTCCGTCAACCCTGCTTTCGGGTGTTCTCGAGCCCGTCTACTGCGCAATAGAACATGTGACACTAAAAATTGCTATTTTTCTTCGTCATCAATGTTACGCTTTGATCAATAACAAGTCATGAGAAAAACGGCACCCCTATTTCATCTTCACCGTCGAGTAAATGACAGCTTACTTCACCAATCTCCTTTTAGAAAGTGCTTTTGGAATCATCAAGAGCGAGTTCCACGCGAATATGAATGACGAATTGAATTTCACCGTTTTATGCATCAAGATCTTGTTTTTGTCAACGAAATTATCGAAGAGTGTTGAGGTCATACGCGATATCATGGATGATATTTTACGCCTTAAGATCCTATCGGAGCATTCTGTAGTGAATAGAACGGTTTTTGGGCAGGTGATCATGGTCCCGTGAACGAGCTGGGGCCTCCGCGAGACTCCGACCCCGGCTTTCGCAGAGCAATACCAGGAGACTTCGTTTTCCAAAAATGACAAAAATGAATAATATTGCATAGACCAGTGTTTCTTTTCCTTTCCAAATGACTATTTTCGTACCTTGTTATTGGTAAATTATTGAAAATTTGCTCACGTTACCTTCTATTCTTTAACAAACTATAGTTGTGAACGGTAGAAGGACACTTGAAAATTTTTTAGGACTGTGAGTGAACATAAAGGTTGAGAAGCACTGGCATAGACAATAAGAAGGGTAATTTTATGAAATTCAAGGATTCCGATACTGATAGGATTACAGTGAAGTCATCAGGGACCATATATGAGGACTGATGACGTCAAAAATGAATTTCTCAGTTCTAAACATCGTTCACGGCTAGGTTTAAGCGAATTTCTGCTTCCCAATGCCTTCATTTCTCCATTTCGTTGACTCTAATCTCCAAAATGTTGCCCCACCTGTGAACTGTTCCCTTCAAAATCACAACGTACCAATAATCCTATCCTCGACTCCCAAGCATTATTCTTATTGTTTACATTGGATTCCTAATTTTTCTCTTGTTTTCGCTTTTTCAACTCTGTTTTGCAGTCATAATCTACACATTTCGCTAACACCTCTCATCCCTCTTCTGTGGCACATCTAGATATGGTCTCTTGTGAAAAGTCAAGAAAAAATGAGCCTGAAAAAATTGCTCCGACACGGTACCCGGACAATTTGCCTAAAGACGTTTTGCCTAAGGACAGCTTGCCTAAAAACATATTGCCTGACGGACACTTTGCATGACAGACAGTTCGCCTAACAGTAAAGTAAAGTCTAACAGGCAGTCTGCTTAATGGATAGTTTGCTTAACGGACAGTTTACCTAATGAAGTTTGCCCATTGGTAATTTTGCCTAATGGGTGTGTGAGACTGTTAGACGCACCCATTCAGAACATGTTGGGAAAATTCATTGCGTGGCCACTATTAGAACGCCTGCACATATCAACGTTGGTGAATCTGATGGCTTCAATAAAAGTAATGTTTTGACTAATGAAGTTACCAACGTCTAGTTCATGTTTATCACCGGCGATGGACAGCTTACTTCAGCATTCTCCTTGAAGCAATTATGTTTGGATTCATAAATAACACATTTCCCATAAGGATAAAAGATGACATTTATTATTAATTATGCATGTCAAAATACAAAAATTACGCAAAATGGCATTAGGCCAAATCACCATCAGGCAAACTCCATTAGGCAAACTGCCCGTTAGGCAAGGTGCCCATCACATCCGAGGAGTTAATTCTACGTCAGGATGCATTAAAACGTTGCGATATCCTGCAGCATACCCAAGAACCGTCTTCTCATCGACTGAATCGACGTTTAACGCCGTGCAACGAGACGAATTAATGAAACATGGGATCAGAATATTTTGCTGTCTATTGCTTCTTTCTAAGGCACCTCAATCCGTTCGCATGAATCTCACACAGATCGGATGAGATTAACGTATGATGGACTCGAAAATTCTTTGGAGGGATGTCAGCTGTCAATATCAGTATATTGGTCGCACCGTTGCCCTTGACAACAACTGACCTAAATAAGAACTATTGCCCGAAGTAATGAAGTAAAAATCTGCACCCATGCGCCCGGTGCTCACAAAAATTCAACTTCCGAGTTACCCATACCTCACTGAACTCTAACTTCAAATCTTGTTCGGGTATCACTGCACCTTGCAAGTCCAAAAAAATTATTTCTTTGTTTTGCAATTGATGTCTAGATGTATCGTTTCCGAAAATTAGTAACTGAACGTGTTCATACTGACAAACAGTTCTGTATGACCTGTTCTGAACATACATCATTCAGGGCACACAAGCGACGAAGCGTCGAACCGTTATGATTGCTGCATTCGCATTATCGATAGCGGTACAGCAGGTCATTGCATCGGCGGTGACATCCACAGGTAAAATTCCACAGAACCTCTAATCATGCCTGTTCAGCAAACGATATGTTAGTAATAACATGTAGCACTAAATATTGTTGATTTGTCTTTCCAAATCGATTCAAAATAATGATTACACGCCAATTCTAAATGTGCAGTCGTTAACACGGTTCATCCTCCACTTATAGTAACAGATATGTTCATCACCCCACCGACATCGCTCATGGAAATGGTTTCGAGACTTTTTCACTGACGTTTCGGCAAAAAATTTGTTTCTGTGTGGACACCGCAAACACTTCTGAGCGATTTTCAGGAATTTTTCATCATACCCATAAACAGAATCACATATATGAGAGCAATATCAAGGAGATTTTGATCATTTCTTAGCAGCCTTCGAATTATTGAATAGCATGCATCAATTGTTCCAATAATTTTGAGTAAGGACGCATTGTGAATTGTGCTAAAAGTGAAGAGATCGCTTCGTTTTAAATAAATTCGAAACTGGAAGTGATCAGCAATCAAGTTTCATCAGAATGGTCCTGGTGCAATAACAGACTAGTTTTCTTGGAGGATTTGTGAAAATTTGTAGACGAAGAGACAGTTTCCTTAACCGCTCTTCCGAAGGTTACTAATATAGTCGGCTCTGATTCCAACCAGCCATTCTCTTCTCACTCTTGTGTCATGATCTGTGTTTTCAATAAGACTGCTGAAAGTCCACGAAGCCGATGAAAATTTAGAGCAGGATAATTGGGTTGGCTAAAGGGAGATAACTATTTTTCCATTGACTGTAACGAAAAACAGCGCTTCAGTTTATCAACGAGTTGTTGAAAACAATTGGCTTCGTGAATTGAGTTTGCACATCATGATTGTATTATTTGTGATCATTTTATATCAGGGAATGATTATTTGCGGTTAGCAGAGAACCGTGAGTCTTTTGTCTTAGTTCATGATTCCGGTAAGACATACAACCAAATCTGACCTATGACGAATTTCTCGGTCTTATCTGTCATCATACATTGGCGCTTACCTTCACACTCTAAATTTTACTTGAATGTTGGATGAGTAGGCAACATTCATAACTTATGACTGGTCGCTGTCACCGTCCGGGTGTTATCTATATTTTTCATCTTGTTCCTATCTTTAACTGACAGCTTCGGACTCCGCTGGATTTGAAGAAGGAGAATAAAGATAGCTCTAACATACATGATATTTTTAACACATGAAATAAAAGTGTCATCAAGTTTTTTGGTAATCTGACAAATCCACACCAGCTAACTAACTGAATTTCGACCTCCGTCCGCTTGAATTATACTTAGCTTCACGCTTACGTCTATCTTCAGCTTGATCCTTAAGATCAGGCTCAGGCGTACAACTTTTGTCTCAAATTCGTTTCCAGATTGCTAGTTTTATGGAACCCCCACAGTTCGGAGCTAGTCTGCGATTAGGAACTCAGTTTGTCAATAAGACTATTGACATTCTGCGCAATCGATCAAAGTTTACAGAGCCGGTTCACATACTAACTGAATTTTTCATTAGAACCACTCTCTGCTTTAGTCCCATTTCGCTTTAGTCCCATTTCTCAACTAATTTCTTGTGTTTTCTTTTTTCTATTCTCAGTGAATATTGCTACGGCGGAATGGCTACAGAGATGTCGGTGACAGAGGAGAATATCACTCTATAAGCAAACATTGATTAGAAGCGTTCAGGCGGACTGCATCAGTAAATTAACGCAACTTGCGGCGTTGCTGGGTGACCGAATTGCAGTATCGTTGAGAGAGTAAACCACTGCCTCCTCGAATGGAAGGACTGCGGCATCGGAAATTCTCCGTCCCCTAAAATCTACGATTCTCCCCTTCCCCGACTTTTTTCCTTCCCCGTACCACAGTACTTTATCGGTAACAGGTGAATCAATAACTGAATCGTAGTAAGAGATGAGAAGTATGAGTGTTCGAGACAGTTTGATGAGTAGCACAGTGTATCGGAAACTAAGACAGGTGAAAGTTGGATGACGCGTAGTGCTAACTTTATTTAGCAAACGATGAAGTTCTCAATGTTATTTCGCTATAAATGAAAAATTAAATTAATAAGCTTGTGTGTATTCAGATCGAAGTGGAACAACAACGCTTGCTATTTGCAATACTCAGAGACAATATAAAAATGTTGACTGCAGCTCTGTTGGGCCAGTCGAAAAAATTGGTTGCCTGATTTATCATGAGATGTGTTCACCGAAGACGACCCCTAAAGGTAAGCAGTTACAACTGTTTATCGACAATCTATCACGTTTTCGTATTCATGAAAATGCATGGGCAACGACACAATACAACTGCTTCTTAACCTACGCTGGGGATTGATTCTAGGCATGAATTTCACGTGAATAATCATGGTTGAAGATAACACTATCAATTAATTGGTTGTAGGAGGGAAAAGATATCAGTAACAGCGTAAGCAGCAGTAACACTTGAGAAAAAATAGTTTCATTTGAAAAATATTGAGGAAGTCAACGAGGCTTTCAATATGCCCAGGCCCGCATCACATACTGACTAAAGTTTTTATTGAAACCATTCTTTGCTTCATTTTCATTTTTGGGCGAATTTCTTGCGTTCTCTTTTTCGTATTCTTAGTGAATATTGTTGCTACGGAGGAATGGCTAGAGAGTGGTCGGTGATTTTGAAGAATGAACACGTTGTAAGAAGCCTTTGATTACGAGCGTTAAGGCAGACTGCTTCAATAGATTGACGCAAAGTGCGGCGTTGTTGAGTGTACGGATTGCAGCATCTTTGGAAGAGTAATCTACAGCCTCCTTGAATGGAACGACTGCAGCATCGAGAATTCCCCATGCCCTAAAATCCCTGATTCTCCAGGCCCCCAGCTTTATTATCAGGTTTTTTGGTAATCTGGAAAATCCTCACCAGTTAACTGACTGAGTTTCAGTCAGTTCATTGTCAGGCTGTCAATTTTAAATTCATTGTCAGGCTGTTAATTTTATGGAACCCTCACAGTTCCAAGATAGCCTGCGATTAAGAGCTTAGTTTGTCAATAAGACTATTGACATTCTGCGCAATCAGTCAAAATTTACAGGAGGAAAAATTGGGTTGGCTACAACGAATCAATTCATTTTCCATTGGTCATAATGAAAAACAGTACTTCAGTTTACGATTGAGGTGTTGAAACAAATTGAGTTCGTGAACTGAGCTTACAGTTTTTGAAGATCGTAATTATGAACAGTCTCTGTCAAGACATGCTTATTTGCGATTAACAGAGAACTATAAGTTTATAACTGCGATAAGACATGCCCTCACAATTCGAAGCTCGCCTACGATTCAAAAAAATCCATCTGGTGATCAGAAAATGGAACTCGGAATTAATTTTGATGCGCGAACTACAAGGTGAATAAAAATTTCCTCATCAAAATTGTATTCTATCCCATATGAAATCATTTTTATACTTGCTTTGACAGCATCCTAATAGCAACGCGTTCTACGTACTTTCATATCCCCTAATAATCTCACCCGCGAACTGCTGCGACCTTGTGTGCTTCTGCTTTTCTGCCTCTAGCGATCTGTGACCCCAGGTAATTCCGTTCTGCTGCTTCTCAGTCTTGAAAAGGAGCCTTTTTACCAAGATTGTGAGAGTTACAGACCATTTGATTCACTAGATGTTTAAGTGCAAGTGGAAGAAGTCAAAAAATCCAAGTGAATGAATCCTTATACCATCTTGCACAAGGAGTTGATCCATACATCGAAATTAAAGGGAATGGGGATCGAGTACGAGTAATCTGGATTTTTAAGATGCATCACTTATATCCAACATTAGTGTGTCAGAGTTTCGCTGAAAATTATCAGTGAGTTCAATCGTTTATCGGTTTAAGGTGAATCAATGACTGATTCTTAGTCAAAAATGGAAAGTGAAATTGTCCGATACATTTTGGTGAGTAATGTGGTTTATCGGGAATTACGACAATTGAAGGTTGGATGGAGCATATTGCAGACTTTTTTTTATGAAAAGAGAAGTTTTTGTTGTTGTTTCGCTACAGATGGAAAGTTATATTTCTAAGCTTGCGTGTATTCAGATCGAAGTGGAACAGCAACGCCTGCTATTTGCAGTACCCACACATACTATAAAGATGTTGACTGCAATGGTCTTCGAGGAGACAGTGTACTCAGTTGCAAGGTTTATCAAGGGCTATGTTTACAAAAAACGACCACTACAGGTAAGCAGCTGCAGCTATTTACGTTGGACAGAAAACATCTTCTTTTGCCCTAATATCTCTGAATCGTGCTTGAATCAATAATTATTTGTTTGCAAACTAAAGGAAAAAAGATGCAGCAGAGCTTGCCTTATTTTCACTTGCCAAGCGGGAGTTGTACATTGTCGGTTTCTGCTTGACCAGCGATTTCCTTCGATTGCTGTGTTCCCAAACGAGTTCTCTTTCATGTCCTTATGCCTATTTCCTCAAACATGGGTGAATAAACATTTATCAAAAAATAAAGCAATACAACGAAGCAAGAACATCACACACATGATATATACAATGCCCGAAACATACCTAAATGTTATTAGAGATCATATATAACGTATTGGTTCTGATTTCCATTTTTTTGATAAAATACAAATCCAAGGTTCTATATGATATCGAATAGTGAAACCAAAAAAAATGAGATCGTTCCATTTGTTTAACATTGATATCATCTGATGAGGCGGTTCCATCTGGTCGACGCACTTCCTGCGCTTCCCCCTCTCTCCCGGGACAGTGGAACATTTATTCTGAAAAGGATATAAGTAATGTAATGATAACCGTTTTAAATATGTGGCATATTGCATCAACTGAATTCACGGCATATTGCGTCAACTGAATTCAAATTTGGTGGTATACTTGGATATGTTTATTTTGATGCAAGGGTTTTCAAGGAATGACTTAACTTGTTTTATCGATGGAGCGATGACTATGTAATGAGGCAGGTCATTTCATGTGGGTATAACTGTATTACTGAAGAGATTTGTTGGATGTTAAGATGAGAGTAAAATGAGTTGAAAAATCAAACTGAATGAATCCATACACCATCTTATATAGTGTGCATAAATTTTGGTCCGTACGTCGAAAATCAAGCGAATCGAGACCGAGTTTGATTAGCTTCGATTCGTAAGGTGTATCATTATTAACCAACAACAGTTTATCTGTAGGTTTTCACTGAACTGACTAAGTGCGTCTGATCAGCTTATCGGTCTGGGATGAATCGGCAATTAAATCAGAAATCAGAAGTAAAAATGTTCGATACATTTAGACGAGCAACATGGTGTATCGGGAAATAAGACAGCTGAAAGCTTAATCAAACATAGTGCTTACTTTTTTTATCAATTGATGAAGTCTTAATGTTAGTTCGCCATAGATGAAAAATAAAATTTATAAGCTTGTGTGCATTCAGGTCGAAGTGGAACAACGACGCCTGCTGTTTGTAGTACTTTTAAACGATTTAAGGAAGTGGACTGCAGCTCTGTCCCCTCAACTGATGTAATGGGTTGCAGGGTTTATCAACAGCTATGTTCAACGAAGGCGACCTCTGAAGGTAGGCAACTGCTGCTGTTTATCAACATTCGATCAGGTTTTCGTATTCGTGAACACAGTGTTGGCAATGACGCTATACTGTTGCATCTCCACTTCTGTTATGAACTTACGTAGGCTCCCGTAAATAGTCATGGTTAAGGATAACATTATTACTTGGTTTATCAGATGTAGGGGAGGGATGATAACAGGAAAAACATAAGGAACTGTAACATTTCCAAAAAATTGTTGCCGGTTTCGTATGAACAGTATCGAGATATCGAGAAAGTCATGGAGGCTTTCAAGATGCTTACGACCGTTTAAAACGCTAAACAGAGCTTTTATTGGAACCATTTTTTGCTTTCGTACCATTCTTGAGCGAATTACTTGCGTTTTTTAAAATTTTCGATGAATATACGCTACGAGGGAATAGCGAGAGAGTCGTCGGTGATTGCTGAGTATGATTACTTTGTAAGAAAACTTTAGGGCACCACTGAGAGAATTGACTACGACGTCCCTGAATGAAATGACTGCGGCTTTGTTAACCGAGCTGATTAGAGCGCCGCTAATCGAGTAGTCTGCGGTATAGGTGAGTGAACGCCTGTGTTCCTCAGCACTGAAAAATCTTGCAATGTTTAGCATTCTAATTGTTTGTACTTTCCGCCGCGGATAATACGTGCGCTCGTTATTGCGCCGAATATTGCGGAGTTACTTCCTGTCCCCTGTGTGGAAAACTTTTATATTTTCTTCGTCTGTCTAGTCAGTAATTTTTTTTTGCACAATGAAGAAAAAAGAGGTGCTTTAGAACAGATTGTCCTATTTCCGCTCGCCACACGGGACTTGTAGATTGTCTGTTTTTGCTTGACCAGCGATTTCCTTCGATTGTCCTCTTCACGATAGACTCGTTATTTGCGTCTTCCAGCTATTCCCTAAAGCATTAGTTCTTGACCGGGCATGGTATAGTGCAAGACCATTCGGTCTGTTGGATGTTAGGATGAAAATGAAATGAGTCGAAAAACCTAGGTGAATGAATCCATATAACCCGATATAAATGTTAATCCATTCATCGAATTTCAAACGAATCGAGACCAAGTATGAGTGATTTGGATTCGTAAATGTATCCCTTTTAAAAAGTAGTAGCCTGTTTGTGGAGTTTCGTTGAAAGGATTCAGTGCGTTTGATTAATTTATGGGTCAGAGTGAATGAATAACTGAATCGTACTGAGAAATGGTAATTACGAATGTTGGAGACATTTTGATCAGCAACACTGTGTATGGAGAACTAGGACTATTGAAAGTTGGATGAAGCATATTGCCGACTTTTTTTTAGCAATTGATGATGTTTTCAATGTTATTTCGCCATACATGAATAATTAAATTATTAAGCTTGTGTGTATTCAGATCGAAGTGGAACAACAACGCCTGCTATTTGCAATACTCACAGACAATATAAAAATGTTAACTGCAGCTCTGTTAACTCAACTGATGCAATTGGTTGCAAGCTTTATCATCGGCTATGTTCACTGAAGACGACCCCTGAAGGCAAGCAACTGCTATTGTTTATCGACAGTCGTTAGGTTTTCGTATTCATGAACGCACCGTTAACAATAACGTTATGCAAATATATCTCGGACTATGTTATGAATTTATGGTAGGCTCACGTAAATAGCTACATTTGAGGATATCAATACAACTGCTATTATTTACCGACAATCAGACAAGTTTTCGTAGTCGTGAACACAGCATCGGCAATGACATAGCACAGCTGCATCTCAACTTATGTCGTGAACTGGTTGTAGGCGTAATTCTCGCGCAAACACTCCTTGTTAAAGATGAAATTATTGCTTGATTCATTGGTTGTGAGAGGGACATGATATCAAGAAAAGGAGGAGCAACAGTAGCGCTAGGGAAAAATGCTACCGGTTTCGTATGGAAAATATCGAGAAAGCCAGCGAGACTTTCAAGATGCCTACGATCAATTAAAACTCTGTCTAAAGTTTTTACTGCAAACCATCTTGCCTTTCAATCCATTTTTGAGCGATTTCCTTCTGTTTTGTTTTTTCCTAGTGCGTCGAAGGAATTAGCTTTATTTATGCAGTAGATATTATTTCTGTTGGCCATTCGAAACACGTATATTGTTTATTTCTGCTACGTCAAACACATGATATGTGCAATGTCCAAAGAATTCTTAATAAATACTAGAAATCATATATGGTGTAATAGATATCATGCAAGTACTAAGTATAATTTCTAAGGAGATACAAATCCTAGGCTTAAGATGCTATCGAATATTAAAAGCAAGTAAATGACTCATCACTTTCATTGTTTATTATTGATATCACCGGAAGATCTAGTTGGCGCACTTCTTGCGCTCCTTTCCCCTCCCCATATTTCGCCTAGAGGGTGAGACATGAATCATGAAAAGGACATAAATGGCGTGATGATAACAGATGAAAAGAAACGGCATAAACGGCATACTGGATCAATACAATTGATGAAGTTATCGATGTTTCGCCATAGATAAAAAATTGTATTTATAAGCTTGTTTATTCAGAGCGAAGTGGAACAACAGCGCCTTCCGTTTGCAGTACTCTTAGACGATTTAGAGGTGTTGATTGCAGTGGTGTTGAGACATTTGAAAGAATTCCTTGCGCGGTTTATCATCAGCAATGTACACCAGAGACAACCTGGTGTACATTGTTGATAAGCAGCTACAACTATTTGTCGACAATCTATCATTTGAAAAAGCATCGGCATCGACGTATTCATGAAAAAACATCGGCATCGACGCAATACAGCTGCTTCTTGGCTTATGTCGGGGATTGATTCTAGGCATAAAATTCATGTGAATAGTCGTGATTGAAAATAACAGTGTCAATTAGTTGGCTATAACAGGAAGATGATATCGGTGAAAAATAAGCGACAGTAACACCTGGGAAAAACTTTATCGGTTTCATTTGGAAAATATTGAGGAATTCAGTTAGGTTTTAACATGCCCAGGAGCGGTCCACACACAGACTAGATTTTTCGTTGGAATCACCTCTGCTTTCATTCCATTTTTGAGTCAATTCCTTTCGTTCTCTTTTTCAATTCTCAGTGAATATACGCTACAAACGTATAGCGAGAGAGCCTTTAGTGAATGTGAGAATGGTTAATCCACGCTCACTGCTGATCCTCAACCTCAGAATGAGTGCCAGCCTGTATGGAAAGTTTAGGGCATCGTTGGAAGTAATGATATCTCTATTCCACGTTTTTGAAAAGTGTTCTTTTCTATTTCGCTCCAAAACGCCTTTATTCTGCTCTATTCTATCCTTTTCTGTGGGTTCCTCGTTTGAGACTGTTCTATTCTATTTTATTCTACCCGCTTGATTCCAATGGAAAATCTAGTCTGTGTGTGGACCGCTCCTGAGCATCTTAAAACCTAACTGAATTCCTTAATATTTTCCAAATGAAACCGATAACATCTGCCATTCTGTTCGGTCAGAAACTGATGCACGGCTTCTCGTACTAACGAGTTCGGAATGGACTGATTCATTCAATCGGACTCAAATATTCCGAGTATAAATTTTCATTGGAGGCGTAAAATGTGAACAGTTCCTGTGATGGATTACTCTTAGAGTTTAAAGTGCGACCAACAATTGAAAGCGCGTCCCTCATTTGGAAACACAATTGCATCCTTTAGTTGTTTCTTGAAGAAATTCCCTAAGCAGTCTTTGGCAGTTTTGAGAATTAACTGCGATAATTTGGCTTTGATAAACAGTTAAATAACACTATTCATTAAAGTATTATTAATATATGTTAACAAACAAAATACTATTAGTTTAAAAATAATAATAATGATAATAATAATAA
>JAPYMA010002306.1:20000-27438 GCA_035041965.1 Anisakis pegreffii
AACTTCTATGCCATCATCAACAGCATCAGGAACATTCACGACATTCGAGGCAACAACTGCTTCTTTGTCAGGATCGACCAGTACGGAGCAAACAGAACCCTCATCGTCACTGCCTTCCACTATCTCGGATACGACAACAGCATCTACCAGTGTGGATGAAACCACAATAATAACCGCTACCGATGAAACAACGTCGCCAACTGCAACTTCTATGCCATCATCAACAGCATCAGGAACATTCACGACATTCCAGGCAACAACTGCTTCTTTGTCAGGATCGACCAGTCCTGAGCAAACAGAACCCTCATCGTCATTGCCCTCCACTATCTCGGATGCGACAACAGCATCAACAGTATCCACCAGTGTGGATGAGACCACAATAATAACCGCTACCGAGGAAAAAACGTCGCCAACTGCAACTACCTTGCCGTCATCGACAGCATCAGGAACATTCACGACATTCGAGGCAACAAGTGCTTCTTTGTCAGGATCGACCAGTACGGAACAAACAGATCCTTCATGGTCACTGCCCTCCACTGTCTCGGATACGACAACATTATCCACCAGTGTGGATGAGACCACAATAATAACCGATACCGAGGAAACAACGTCGCCAACTAGTATGGCATCATCAACAGCATCAGGAACATTCACGACATTCGAGGCAACAACTGCTTCTTTGTCAGGATCGACCAGTACTGAGCAAACAGAACCCTCATCGTCACTGCCCTCCACTGTCTCGGATACGACAACAGCATCAACAGTATCCACCAGTGTGGATGAGACCACAATAATAACCGCTACCGAGGAAACAACGTCGCCAACTGCAACTACTATGCCATCATCAACAGCATCAGGAACATTCACGACATTCGAGGCAACAACTGCTTCTTTGTCAGGATCGACCAGTACTGAGCAAACAGAACCCTCATCGTCATTGCCCTCCACTATCTCGGATACGACAGCAGCATCTACCAGTGTGGATGAAACCACAATAATAACCGCTACCGATGAAACAACGTCGCCAACTGCAACTTCTATGCCATCATCAACAGCATCAGGAACATTCACGACATTCGAGGCAACAACTGCTTCTTTGTCAGGATCGACCAGTCCTGAGCAAACAGAACCCTCATCGTCATTGCCCTCCACTATCTCGGATACGACAACAGCATCAACAGTATCCACCAGTGTGGATGAGACCACAATAATAACCGCTACCGAGGAAACAACGTCGCCAACTGCAACCACCTTGCCGTCATCAACAGCATCAGGAACATTCACGACATTCGAGGCAACAACTGCTTCTTTGTCAGGATCGACCAGTACGGAGCAAACAGATCCTTCATCGTCAGTGCCCTCCACTATCTCGGATACGTCAACATTATCCACCAGTGTGAATGAGACCACAATAATAACCGATACTGAGGAAACAACGTCGCCAACTAGTATGCCATCATCAACAGCATCAGGAACATTCACGACATTCGAGGCAACAACTGCTTCTTTGTCAGGATCGACCAGTACGGAGCAAACAGAACCCTCGTCGTCACTGCCCTCCACTGTCTCGGATACGACAACAGCATCAACAGTATCCACCAGTGTGGATGAGACCACAATAATAACCGCTACCGAGGAAACAACGTCGCCAATTACAACTACCTTGCCGTCATCAACAGCATCAGGAACATTCACGACATTCGAGGCAACAACTGCTTCTTTGTCAGGATCGACCAGTACTGAGCAAACAGAACCCTCATCGTCATTGCCCTCCACTATCTCGGATACGACAGCAGCATCTACCAGTGTGGATGAAACCACAATAATAACCGCTACCGATGAAACAACGTCGCCAACTGCAACTTCTATGCCATCATCAACAGCATCAGGAACATTCACGACATTCGAGGCAACAACTGCTTCTTTTTCAGGATCGACCAGTCCTGAGCAAACAGAACCCTCGTCG
Organism: Anisakis pegreffii; assembly: GCA_035041965.1. Taxonomy (NCBI): domain Eukaryota; kingdom Metazoa; phylum Nematoda; class Chromadorea; order Rhabditida; family Anisakidae; genus Anisakis; species Anisakis pegreffii. Next base: position 21,967 of record JAPYMA010002306.1, read on the forward strand.
TCACTGCCCTCCACTGTCTCGGATACGACAACATTATCCACCAGTGTGGATGAGACCACAATAATAACCGATACCGAGGAAACAACGTCGCCAACTAGTATGGCATCATCAACAGCATCAGGAACATTCACGACATTCGAGGCAACAACTGCTTCTTTGTCAGGATCGACCAGTACGGAGCAAACAGAATCCTCATCGTCACTGCCCTCCACTATCTCGGATACGACAACAGCATCAACAGTATCCACCGGTGTGGATGAGACCACATTAATAACCGCTTCCGATGAAACAACGTCGCCAACTGCAACTTCTATGCCATCATCAACAGCATCAGGAACATTCACGACATTCGAGGCAACAACTGCTTCTTTGTCACGATCGACCAGTACGGAGCAAACAGAACCCTCATCGTCACTGCCCTCCACTATCTCGGATACGACAACAGCATCTACCAGTGTGGATGAAACCACAATAATAACCGCTACCGATGAAACAACGTCGCCAACTGCAACTTCTATGCCATCATCAACAGCATCAGGAACATTCACGACATTCCAGGCAACAACTGCTTCTTTGTCAGGATCGACCAGTCCTGAGCAAACAGAACCCTCATCGTCATTGCCCTCCACTATCTCGGATGCGACAACAGCATCAACAGTATCCACCAGTGTGGATGAGACCACAATAATAACCGCTACCGAGGAAAAAACGTCGCCAACTGCAACTACCTTGCCGTCATCGACAGCATCAGGAACATTCACGACATTCGAGGCAACAAGTGCTTCTTTGTCAGGGTCGACCAGTACGGAACAAACAGATCCTTCATGGTCACTGCCCTCCACTATCTCGGATACGACAATATTATCCCCCAGTGTGGATGTGACCACAATAATAACCGATACCGAGGAAACATCGTCGCCAACTAGTATGCCATCATCAACAGCATCAGGAACATTCACGACATTCGAGGCAACAACTGCTTCATTGTCACGATCGACCAGTACGGAGCAAACAGTACCCTCATCGTCACTGCCCTCCGCTGTCTCGGATACGACAACAGCATCAACAGTATCCACCAATGTGGATGAGACCACAATAGTAACCGATACCGAGGAAACGACGTCGCCAACTAGTACGCCATCATCAACAGCATCAGGAACATTCGCGACATTCGAGGCAACAACTGCTTCTTTGTCAGGGTCGACGAGTACTGAGCAAACAGAACCCTCATCGTCATTGCCCTCCACTATCACGGATACGACAGCAGCACCTACCAGTATGGATGAAACCACAATAATAACCACTACCGATGAAACAACCTCGCCAACTGCTACTTCTATGCCATCATCAACATCATCAGGAACATTCACGACATTCCAGGCAACAACTGCTTCTGTGTCAAGATCGACCAGTCCTGAGCAAACAGAATCCTCATCGCGACTGTCCACCACTATCTCGGATACGACAACAGCGTCAACAGTATCCACCAGTGTGGATCAGACCACAATAATAACCGCTAACGAGGAAACAACGTCGCCAACTAGTATGCCGTCATCAACAGCATCAGGATCATTCACGACATTCCAGGCAACAACTGCTTCTTTGTCAGGATCGACCAGTACTGAGCAAACAGAACCCTCATCGTCATTGCCCTCCACTATCTCGGATACGACAGCAGCATCTACCAGTGCGGATGAAACCACAATAATAACCGCTTCCGATGAAACAACGTCGCCAAGTGCAACTTCTATGCCATCATCAACAGCATTAGGATCATTCACGACATTCGTGACAACAACTGCTTCTTTGTCAGGATCGACTAGTCCTGAGCAAACAGAACCCTCATCGTCATTGCCCTCCACTATCTCGGATGCGACAACAGCATCAACAGTATCCACCAGTGTGAATGAGACCACAATAATAACCGCTACGGAGGAAACAACGTCGCCAACTGCAGCTACAATGCCATCACCAACATCATCAGGAGCATTCACGACATTCGAGGCAACAACTACTTCTTTGTCAGGACCGACCAGTACTGAGGAAACAGAACCCTCGTCGTTACTGCCCTCCACTGTCTCGGATACGACAGCAGCATCAACAGTATCCACCAGTGTGGATGAGACCACAATAATAACCGCTACCGAGGAAACAACGTCGCCAATTGCAACTACCTTGCCGTCATCAACAACATCAGGAACATTCACGACATTCCAGGCAACAACTGCTTCTTTGTCAGGATCGACCAGTCCTGAGCAAACAGAACCCTCATCGTCATTGCCCTCCACTATCTCGGATGCGACAACAGCATCAACAGTATCCACCAGTGTGGATGAGACGACAATAATAACCGCTAACGAGGAAACAACGTCGCCAGCTAGTAAGCCATCATCAACAGCATCAGGAACATTCACGACATTCGAGGCAACAACTGCTTCTTTGTCAGGATCGACCAGTACGGAGCAAACAGAACCCTCGTCGTCACTGCCCTCCACTGTCTCGGATACGACAACAGCATCAACAGTATCCACCAGTGTGGATGAGACCACAATAATAACCGCTACCGAGGAAACAACGTCGCCAATTGCAACTACCTTGCCGTCATCAACAGCATCAGGAACATTGACGACATTCGAGGCAACAACTGCTTCTTTGTCAGGATCGACCAGTCCTGAGCAAACAGTACCCTCGTCGTCACTGCCCTCCACTATCTCGGATGCGACAACAGCATCAACAGTATCCACCGGTGTGGATGAGACCACAATAATAACCGGTACCGAGGAAACAACGTCGCCAACTAGTATGCCATCATCAACAGCATCAGGAACATTCACGACATTCGAGGCAAAAACTGCTTCTTTGTCAGGATCGACCAGTACGGAGCAAACAGAATCCTCATCGTCACTGCCCTCCACTATCTCGGATACGACAACAGCATCAACAGTATCCACCGGTGTGGATGAGACCACATTAATAACCGCTTCCGATGAAATGACGTCGCCAACTGCAACCACCTTGCCGTCATCGACAGCATCAGGAACATTCACGACATTCGAGGCAACAACTGCTTCATTGTCACGATCGACCAGTACGGAGCAAACAGTACCCTCATCGTCAATGCCCTCCGCTGTCTCGGATACGACAGCAGCATCAACAGTATCCACCAATGTGGATGAGACCACAATAGTAACCGATACCGAGGAAACGACGTCGCCAACTAGTACGCCATCATCAACAGCATCAGGAACATTCGCGACATTCGAGGCAACAACTGCTTCTTTGTCAGGGTCGACGAGTACTGAGCAAACAGAACCCTCATCGTCATTGCCCTCCACTATCACGGATACGACAGCAGCACCTACCAGTATGGATGAAACCACAATAATAACCACTACCGATGAAACAACCTCGCCAACTGCTACTTCTATGCCATCATCAACATCATCAGGAACATTCACGACATTCCAGGCAACAACTGCTTCTGTGTCAAGATCGACCAGTCCTGAGCAAACAGAATCCTCATCGCGACTGTCCACCACTATCTCGGATACGACAACAGCGTCAACAGTATCCACCAGTGTGGATCAGACCACAATAATAACCGCTAACGAGGAAACAACGTCGCCAACTAGTATGCCGTCATCAACAGCATCAGGATCATTCACGACATTCCAGGCAACAACTGCTTCTTTGTCAGGATCGACCAGTACTGAGCAAACAGAACCCTCATCGTCATTGCCCTCCACTATCTCGGATACGACAGCAGCATCTACCAGTGCGGATGAAACCACAATAATAACCGCTTCCGATGAAACAACGTCGCCAAGTGCAACTTCTATGCCATCATCAACAGCATTAGGATCATTCACGACATTCGTGACAACAACTGCTTCTTTGTCAGGATCGACTAGTCCTGAGCAAACAGAACCCTCATCGTCATTGCCCTCCACTATCTCGGATGCGACAACAGCATCAACAGTATCCACCAGTGTGAATGAGACCACAATAATAACCGCTACGGAGGAAACAACGTCGCCAACTGCAGCTACAATGCCATCACCAACATCATCAGGAGCATTCACGACATTCGAGGCAACAACTACTTCTTTGTCAGGACCGACCAGTACTGAGGAAACAGAACCCTCGTCGTTACTGCCCTCCACTGTCTCGGATACGACAGCAGCATCAACAGTATCCACCAGTGTGGATGAGACCACAATAATAACCGCTACCGAGGAAACAACGTCGCCAATTGCAACTACCTTGCCGTCATCAACAACATCAGGAACATTCACGACATTCCAGGCAACAACTGCTTCTTTGTCAGGATCGACCAGTCCTGAGCAAACAGAACCCTCATCGTCATTGCCCTCCACTATCTCGGATGCGACAACAGCATCAACAGTATCCACCAGTGTGGATGAGACGACAATAATAACCGCTAACGAGGAAACAACGTCGCCAGCTAGTAAGCCATCATCAACAGCATCAGGAACATTCACGACATTCGAGGCAACAACTGCTTCTTTGTCAGGATCGACCAGTACGGAGCAAACAGAACCCTCGTCGTCACTGCCCTCCACTGTCTCGGATACGACAACAGCATCAACAGTATCCACCAGTGTGGATGAGACCACAATAATAACCGCTACCGAGGAAACAACGTCGCCAATTGCAACTACCTTGCCGTCATCAACAGCATCAGGAACATTCACGACATTCGAGGCAACAACTGCTTCTTTGTCAGGATCGACCAGTACCGAGCAAACAGAACCCTCATCGTCATTGCCCTCCACTATCTCGGATACGAAAGCAGCATCTACCAGTGTGGATGAAACCACAATAATAACCGCTACCGATGAAACAACGTCGCCAACTGCAACTTCTATGCCATCATCAACAGCATCAGGAACATTCACGACATTCGAGACAACAACTGCTTCTTTGTCAGGATCGGCCAGTACGGAGCAAACAGAATCCTCATCGCGACTGTCCTCCACTATCTCGGATACGACAACAGTATCCACCAGTGTGGATGAGACCACAATAATAACCGCTACCGATGAAACAACGTCGCCAACTGCAACTTCTATGCCATCATCAACAGCATCAGGAACATTCACGACATTCGAGGCAACAACTGCTTCTTTGTCAGGATCGACCAGTCCTGAGCAAACAGAACCCTCATCGTCACTGCCCTCCACTATCTCGGATGCGACAACAGCATCAACAGTATCCACCAGTGTGGATGAGACCACAATAATAACCGCTACCGAGGAAACAACGTCGCCAACTGCAACTACAATGCCATCACCAACATCATCAGGAGCATTCACGACATTCGAGGCAACAACTACTTCTTTGTCACGATCGACCAGTACTGAGCAAACAGATCCTTCATCGTCACTGCCCTCCACTATCTCGGATACGACAACATTATCCACCAGTGTGGATGAAACCACAATAATAACC
>JAPYMA010002308.1:0-45377 GCA_035041965.1 Anisakis pegreffii
AAACATATAACCATGTATACACCGTTCGATCGAGCAGAATCTCTTCTTTCTAACATTCAAATACCGGCTTGAAAATTTCCACTTTGCGAGGAGATATATCAATTTTTGTGATGCTATTCGGGTAAAGAGGTTCAAGCCTACCGTACCCTCAGCTTTGACCAGTAACATATCAATTTCTTCACACCAATCGATCGAGCAGAATCTCTGGATAAAGAAAATCATATATTTTGTCGAGCGATTTTGCTTTGTTGAGGAGATCTAGCTATTTTTTTAAAGCTATCTCAACTAGCGCTGAGTCGCTCATTCACATTCCCGTATGATCACTATAGATCAATTGAGAGGCTATACATAACTATAGAAGTTTGAGTTTGATGTATTCAAGCTCACCGTCTTCTCAGCTTTGCCCGGAAACATATAACCATGTATACACCGTTCGATCGAGCAGAATCTCTTCTTTCTAACATTGAAATACCGGCTTGAAAATTTCCACTTTCGGAGGAGATATATCAATTTTTGTGATGCTATTCGGGTAAATAGGTTCAAGCCTACCGTATCCTCAGCTTTGACCAGTAACATATCAATTTCTTCACACCAATCGATCGAGCAGAATCTCTGGATAAAGAAAATCATATATTTTGTCGAGCGATTTTGCTTTGTTGAGGAGATCTAGCTATTTTTTTAAAGCTATCTCAACTAGCGCTGAGTCGCTCATTCACATTCCCGTATGATCACTATAGATCAATTGAGAGGCTATACATAACTATAGAAGTTTGAGTTTGATGTATTCAAGCTCACCGTCTTCTCAGCTTTGCCCGGAAACATATAACCATGTATACACCGTTCGATCGAGCAGAATCTCTTCTTTCTAACATTGAAATACCGGCTTGAAAATTTCCACTTTCGGAGGAGATATATCAATTTTTGTGATGCTATTCGGGTAAATAGGTTCAAGCCTACCGTATCCTCAGCTTTGACCAGTAACATATCAATTTCTTCACACCAATCGATCGAGCAGAATCTCTGGATAAAGAAAATCATATATTTTGTCGAGCGATTTTGCTTTGTTGAGGAGATCTAGCTATTTTTTTAAAGCTATCTCAACTAGCGCTGAGTCGCTCATTCACATTCCCGTATGATCACTATAGATCAATTGAGAGGCTATACATAACTATAGAAGTTTGAGTTTGATGTATTCAAGCTCACCGTCTTCTCAGCTTTGCCCGGAAACATATAACCATGTATACACCGTTCGATCGAGCAGAATCTCTTCTTTCTAACATTGAAATACCGGCTTGAAAATTTCCACTTTCGGAGGAGATATATCAATTTTTGTGATGCTATTCGGGTAAATAGGTTCAAGCCTACCGTATCCTCAGCTTTGACCAGTAACATATCAATTTCTTCACACCAATCGATCGAGCAGAATCTCTGGATAAAGAAAATCATATATTTTGTCGAGCGATTTTGCTTTGTTGAGGAGATCTAGCTATTTTTTTAAAGCTATCTCAACTAGCGCTGAGTCGCTCATTCACATTCCCGTATGATCACTATAGATCAATTGAGAGGCTATACATAACTATAGAAGTTTGAGTTTGATGTATTCAAGCTCACCGTCTTCTCAGCTTTGCCCGGAAACATATAACCATGTATACACCGTTCGATCGAGCAGAATCTCTTCTTTCTAACATTGAAATACCGGCTTGAAAATTTCCACTTTCGGAGGAGATATATCAATTTTTGTGATGCTATTCGGGTAAATAGGTTCAAGCCTACCGTATCCTCAGCTTTGACCAGTAACATATCAATTTCTTCACACCAATCGATCGAGCAGAATCTCTGGATAAAGAAAATCATATATTTTGTCGAGCGATTTTGCTTTGTTGAGGAGATCTAGCTATTTTTTTAAAGCTATCTCAACTAGCGCTGAGTCGCTCATTCACATTCCCGTATGATCACTATAGATCAATTGAGAGGCTATACATAACTATAGAAGTTTGAGTTTGATGTATTCAAGCTCACCGTCTTCTCAGCTTTGCCCGGAAACATACAACCGTGTATACACCGTTCGATCGAGCAGAATCTCTTCTTTCTAACGTTCAAATACCGGCTTGAAAATTTCCACTTTCGGAGGAGATATATCAATTTTTGTGATGCTATTCGGGTAAAGAGGTTCAAGCCTACCGTATCCTCAGCTTTGACCAGTAACATATCAATTTCTTCACACCAATCGATCGAGCAGAATCTCTGGATAAAGAAAATCATATATTTTGTCGAGCGATTTTGCTTTGTTGAGGAGATCTAGCTATTTTTTTAAAGCTATCTCAACTAGCGCTGAGTCGCTCATTCACATTCCCGTATGATCACTATAGATCAATTGAGAGGCTATACATAACTATAGAAGTTTGAGTTTGATGTATTCAAGCTCACCGTCTTCTCAGCTTTGCCCGGAAACATATAACCATGTATACACCGTTCGATCGAGCAGAATCTCTTCTTTCTAACATTGAAATACCGGCTTGAAAATTTCCACTTTCGGAGGAGATATATCAATTTTTGTGATGCTATTCGGGTAAATAGGTTCAAGCCTACCGTATCCTCAGCTTTGACCAGTAACATATCAATTTCTTCACACCAATCGATCGAGCAGAATCTCTGGATAAAGAAAATCATATATTTTGTCGAGCGATTTTGCTTTGTTGAGGAGATCTAGCTATTTTTTTAAAGCTATCTCAACTAGCGCTGAGTCGCTCATTCACATTCCCGTATGATCACTATAGATCAATTGAGAGGCTATACATAACTATAGAAGTTTGAGTTTGATGTATTCAAGCTCACCGTCTTCTCAGCTTTGCCCGGAAACATATAACCGTGTATACACCGTTCGATCGAGCAGAATCTCTTCTTTCTAACATTTAAATAGCGGCTTGAAAATTTCCACTTTCGGAGGAGATATATCAATTTTTGTGATGCTATTCGGGTAAAGAGGTTCAAGCCTACCGTATCCTCAGCTTTGACCAGTAACATATCAATTTCTTCACACCAATCGATCGAGCAGAATCTCTGGATAAAGAAAATCATATATTTTGTCGAGCGATTTTGCTTTGTTGAGGAGATCTAGCTATTTTTTTAAAGCTATCTCAACTAGCGCTGAGTCGCTCATTCACATTCCCGTATGATCACTATAGATCAATTGAGAGGCTATACATAACTATAGAAGTTTGAGTTTGATGTATTCAAGCTCACCGTCTTCTCAGCTTTGCCCGGAAACATATAACCATGTATACACCGTTCGATCGAGCAGAATCTCTTCTTTCTAACATTCAAATACCGGCTTGAAAATTTCCACTTTGCGAGAAGATATATCAATTTTTGTGATGCTATTCGGGTAAAGAGGTTCAAGCCTACCGTATCCTCAGCTTTGACCAGTAACATATCAATTTCTTTACACCAATCGATCGAGCAGAATCTCTGGATAAAGAAAATCATATATTTTGTCGAGCGATTTTGCTTTGTTGAGGAGATCTAGCTATTTTTTTAAAGCTATCTCAACTAGCGCTGAGTCGCTCATTCACATTCCCGTATGATCACTATAGATCAATTGAGAGGCTATACATAACTATAGAAGTTTGAGTTGGATGTATTCAAGCTCACCGTCTTCTCAGCTTTGCCCGGAAACATATGACCATGTATACACCGTTCGATCGAGCAGAATCTCTTCTTTCTAACATTGAAATACCGGCTTGAAAATTTCCACTTTGCGAGGAGATATATCAATTTTTGTGATGCTATTCGGGTAAAGAGGTTCAAGCCTACCGTATCCTCAGCTTTGACCAGTAACATATCAATTTCTTTACACCAATCGATCGAGCAGAATCTCTGGATAAAGAAAATCATATATTTTGTCGAGCGATTTTGCTTTGTTGAGGAGATCTAGCTATTTTTTTAAAGCTATCTCAACTAGCGCTGAGTCGCTCATTCACAATCCCGCATGATCACTATAGATCAATTGAGAGGCTATATTCAAGGCTACCGTAAGCTCAAGTTTGACCACTAACATATGAATTTTTTCGCATCAGTCGATCCAGCTGGATCTCGTCATTCAGAAAAAGATATATATTGTGGAGCGATTTTGTCATGCTGAGCAGACATAGCCCTTTTCTTCAGATTGTCTCAATTCAATAGCGCAGTCGCGCTCATTCATACAAATTGATCACTATAGAGCGGTCAATACGTTCATACTAGCAATAGGCGGATTGCGATCTTCCAGCTAACCGCCTTCTCAGGTTTGCCCAGAAAGATGCCAGTTTCTTTTCATCTTTCGATCCAGCGGAACCTCCAGATTCAGAATATTATAAATTCTACTCAGCAATTTTGCCTTGTTGAGGAGATATTGGCATTTTGTTAATAATATATCGGGTGCCACATTCAAGGCTACCGTAAGCTCAAGTTTGCCCACTAACATATGAATTTTTTCGCATCAGTCGATCCAGCTGGATCTCGTCATTCAGAAAAAGATATATATTGTGGAGCGATTTTGTCATCCTGAGCAGACATAGCCCTTTTCTTCAGATTGTCTCAATTCAATAGCGCAGTCGCGCTCATTCATACAAATTGATCACTATAGAGCGGTCAATACGTTCATACTAGCAATAGGCGGATTGCGATCTTCCAGCTAACCGCCTTCTCAGGTTTGCCCAGAAAGATGCCAGTTTTTTTTCATCTTTCGATCCAGCGGAACCTCCAGATTCAGAATATTATAAATTCTACTCAGCAATTTTGCCTTGTTGAGGAGATATAGGCATTTTATTAATACTGTATCGGGTGCCACATTCAAGGCTACCGTAAGCTCAAGTTTGCCCACTAACATATGAATTTTTTCGCATCAGTCGATCCAGCTGGATCTCCTCATTCAGAAAAATATATATATTGTCGAGCGGTTTTGTCATCCTGAGCAGACATAGCCCTTTTCTTCAGATAGTCTCAATCCAATAGCGCGGTCGCGCTCATTCATATAAATTGATCACTATAGAGCAGTCAGTACGTTCATACTAGCAATAGGCGGGTTGCGATCTTCCAGCTAACCGTCTTCTCAGGTTTGCCCAGAAAGGTGCCAATTTGTTTTCATCGCTCGATCCGCCGGAACCTCCAGATTCTGAATATTATAAATTCTACTCAGCAATTTTGCCCTGTTGAGGAGATATAGGCGTTTTATTAATAATGTCTCGGGTGCCACCTTCAAGGGAAACGTGTCCTGTCGGAGAGTAACATAAAGTAGTGAGGTATCGCGTTACTATGAAGGATCATTTGATTTTAATATCGACTGTACGAAAGTGAAGCCAATGTTGTAAATCGTGCGTTTATAACTGCGATTCGGAGCGTGCAATTCAATTTGATATGAATTTCAATTTTGTAATTTCGCTTTTCGGTGTCAACTCTACGAAATTTTTTCAACTTATGCATGAGATCATTGTTGTTTAACTGATCAGCTTTTCAATTCAACTGTTTTGGGGTGAAATGCCGCATTATTTAGTCTTAACGTTTCTAACCATCTCAGAAGAGAAGACCCGTCATCCAGTCAACGATGTGTCACTATCGTATTGCATTCGTATGCCTCAAACCCATCAATATTGCGATATTGTGAAGCTATAGTATTCGCGTGTTTTAATTTTATCCACTTTTTAAAAGTTTCATTGTTGAATTGTTGCAGCAAATTTTACTATTCAATAATCTGTCATCATTATCTGATGAAAAGTGCTCTTTGTTGGAAATAGTCAGTTCATGCTTGATATCTGATATTGCGTCGTTGCTTATGTCATCACACGTTGAAAAATTCTCCATGTACCACACACCATGTCCCACTAAATGAGTTGAAATAAAGAGCATTTGATTAATGACTTGGACTGGTTTAAGTCAATTTTTTTTCGTATGAAGTCGCTTTGTTTTTGCTTCATCGATCTGTGACGAAATTGCTGCGTTTACCATGAATTTAGTGTTCTAATTCTATTTACGGTGAGTCTCTGATGGAACATCGAATTCTGTTGTTGGTGCGCAGATGTCACGCAAATGTTTGCACTCATTTTTTGGAAGTAATTAGCAATTTCATCCCACTTTTTCAATTTGTTTCATAAATCAACAACAAAAACATGCTTGAAACTTGCTTCCTCACAACTGATGGATGAACCACATTTTAAATAAGCGATTCAATGATTCGGCTGAACAGATTGGATGAGTATTGAAAAATTTAACACCGATATGGCAGTTACGATGCTGTCACTTCTGAAAGCAATGCCATTTATAATTCATTCGCTTTTTTTTGCTGTGCACTTCACTTTCGAAATAGAAAAAGAACTTTGTGAAATGCAACTTGAAATAACGCTGAATCGTTATGGAATTGCTATTTTGTGCGAGGCAGTGAGCCGTAGACAAAGCGAACATTTGTACTCTAATGAAAATGAAGCTTGAGAAAATGCCTTGATGGATAGATGAGCTTGTTCACTTGCTCACGTCAGTTGAACAGTCCCACTCAAATGACGAATGTGAATATCTTTGACCTATGAATTTGTTGAAGAATCCTATTGGATTTCTCACTGCGTATGTTGAGTGAGCGAGTCAAACGGTACGTTGAAATGCGATGTTGAAATTTGTTGATCACGATTAATATCGTTTGCTCACACGAACAACATAAAAATGTGATCAAGTGAAAACTCACGTCGATGGCAAACATTCGCCAGAAAACATACTAGAAGCATATCATGACGATCAATCATGCTAATGGTTGCAATGCATCACTCAATTTATCAGCTGTTCAATTACTGATATTGAATCATTAAAGTTATTTGCACAGTTTTATATCCAACACATAGCCTCACACCTGATAACGCTCCCTCTTACACTCGCAATTAAACAGATATCATATCAGGTCCGCTCTTCCCTCATTCGTTCACCCTCGTCCATTCCAGATGCTGCCAAATCGACAGCATCTCATCGAAGCAATCGATTTTTCTAACAATAAGTAAATTTCTTCTTTTGTATCCGTTATTAACATCATTATTCATACTCTAATGTTTCAAAATCTCTAATGGTTGTCATTTATCTATGTTCATCAAATTCAATTCCTCTTTGAAATGATTATTTATTTTTTCCGATTACTTTTGATTATTTTGATGGTGTTTCAGTGAGCAATCGCGCATATCGCTCGCGTTAGTTCAGGCGGCAACAGTGACTGCAATTTCATCGTATCTGCTTATTCCTCTGCTTTATTCGTTTGTCAAAAAAAATACTTTCAGAAATTCCTTGGTTACTCAGTTGAGTCAGTGTTTCCTCAATACAGATATGAATTTCATCACAAATCTTTTACAGTTCAAATGGCGGACATTCTCAGCCGCCGTAGAAACGATGGCCACAAAACAGACCAGTTTTGAGTCGTTTATTAACAAAACATAAGGCGATATTCGTGGAATATATCGGATTCTGTCACGTTCATTTGCTCAAATTTGACGGAATCCGATCCATCTGTGACATGTGAATTATGCTCAATGAAGGAGCACATAGAGTGCAATTAGTAAATTCATTGCATGGATGCTACAATTAGCTGAGAATACATTTAATTGGTCAGTAAGTTTTTTCGCAGTTCTAAAATTCATTTCCATCGATTGACTTCTATTCGGAGCAGAATTATTACGGTGAAAAAGTTAGCGTATGAGTTGCACGCTCTGCTCGTACTCTCAACATGTTAATTGATATTTTACTCTTTACTAGTCCAAGAAACAGATTATTTTTGATGCAGACTGTTCCTCATGAACGCATCGATGAGCAAAAGTCCGATGAACGCAGACGAAATTGTTAGGAAAACAAATTTCTTTCAATGTCAGGCTGTGCTGGCTGGCATCAATTGAATAGCTGTAAATGTTTGTTCTTGATAGGTTAGACTTGGTACAACCAACTCAAATGATCACTCATCACGCAGTGACTTTTGCTAATCTGCAGGAAGATAACAGTAGTATGTTCGATCACCGTCTCAAGTTTTTTTGAATCTATGTTCGAAGTATTCAAAAGCCTGTAGCAACCGGACACCCTATCACAAAATTGCATGTCCTTCTTGTTCGAGTTCTTTCCATACTACATATAAAACATTATTTGGAATCAAACAATATTCATTGAATCACATGCGTTGCGAATTTTGTTGGAGCCATTTGAATTGGTCGCCATTAGTCACTAATTCAAATTCGTTGACTCAACCAAAAAATTGACTATTATAGAACAGAAATTATATTTGATCAATAGACTGCTCCATGCAATTCGATCTTATTATCACCTTTATCACACAATTTTACCAACCACAGTCATCACAATTAATATTATCAATAATGTTTTACCTCCCTCCTTTAACTTTTCCAATATTAAGATCAAGGTTTTTATTGAAATTGTTACCCGATTATCGGTTCTCGAGAACTGATCTGATGACTGATCGGATCATCGATATGCGGACTGCTCTGATCTGAATATCTTTCTCCTCACTTTTCGATTTCCAGCCAGTTAAAGTGTACTAATATTCAAAAAACCGTCTGAACTTGTCACAATTATGACGTTGTCGCTGTCTTTCTCGGCATGAGGAACAAATAATTGCTGTGTCTCTTGTATTGCGTCAATTTTCTGAAATTGTTCAAAGCAAAATTGATATTGCACATTCTCAGTGAGCTAGAAATTCCCAAAGGCAATCCTGCTACTGGAATAGTTGCAATGATCCATTGGATGCAATCGACAATCAGTCATAAATTTCGTCCCAAAAAAGCGCATAAAATGGCAAGATGTAATTATTTATTGATATTTCATTGCCATATCTATTCATCAATGTGATTGAATTTCGTAAGAAATTGAATGTCGCCTAGAGAAACGTTTCCGAATCATCGCATCGCTCTGCACTCAATCCGTCCCGAATCCATTGTCTTCACAAAAGTGCAGCAGTGAATGCTTGCCACCTGATGGAGCGAGCTAAAATGCCTATATGCGTCTTGAATGATCAACATTTATGGAGCCCAATTGATGGGCAGATGATGTATGTGAGAAAATCACTGAAACGACTCGTGAATATTTCGCATTCTTAAGATTGCGATTAGAAATTCCGATAAAAAACTTATGAGCACCTTGAAAATGCAACCATGAGATGTGATTTATATAGTGGAATTCTAACAAGGAGAATTTGTAAGGAGAATTTGAACATTGAGAAAACAGTACTTAATGATCGATTCCATCAGGTTGGGCTTTGAACGGGAGAGTTTTTTCTTGAGATAATTCGCCGCTTGATGTTTGTTCAAGCAACTGTGGTGAACTTTTTTGTGTGCGTGCGTTTGTTGACAAAATTCTTTTCAGATTTTCATTAGTACAATTAGTTGTCTTAGAAACGAACAGCTGCTTTCTCATCACCCTTATCCATCATATCGTAGCATAAAACTTCCCGGCTTGTCTCGATTATCTGTGCTCTTAAAATCCCCTAATTATTTTGTTCAATTGTTTAGACAACCGTATGAAAGTGGCAGTCATTTCTGAAGCGCATTTATTTAGTGATAAAAGTGTGTAAGTTGATAAAATTACGCAAATTTACGTTTGAATATTCGCAGTAATTCCAATGTTCATCGATGACTTTTTGGTGATATTCTTAACTAAACGCACATGAATCTGGTCGATAACCGCAATATTTCGATAATTCTGCACTATCTATTCCTCATTTGGATGTTGCATTCTTTATTAGGGTTTATTTCCAATGGAAAATAAACTTTTCCGTGTCTTTCAGTGATAGCTGCTTTCATAGAACTGCAACATTTTGACTTATCTTCACTGAATATGAATCCATCGTAAACCTGTCAGTATGCAAGACGACGTCATGAAATTATATACCATATGAAATGATATACCATGTTTCGTTTGTGCAAAATGATATACCATATGAGAACATGTAATGAATGCGCTTCGAGATCACTGAGCAACAGAGAAAGAGAACAAAATTTAGGTGTGTTCTGTTATATACTCATGCATACCATTTAATGAAGGGTTGATATGTGAATTTCAGCAAAATTAAAATTATGTTGGAGGTATGTGGAACCGTTGTCTTTTTGACAGATTTTGTTGCCAGAACAGGGAACTCGAATTCAGTCGAATGGCCAGCGAATACGTCTGTCTCATCGATAGCGTCGTCACTGCCACAAATCGACGAGAGCAATCCGATAAGTACAGTTGCCGGATCGAAGAATTCAATTGGAATGCATTTTGAGCATTTAGATCTTTTTCGTTCGTCATTGAAGTGAATCCATCGAATGCGTTAATTGCGTCCACTTCAGACTAGAACAACGCAATGACGATTCAAAAAACGTTAAATGATAATCAAAGTTGCAAAATGAGTCAATCCATTGAATTGCTTTTGTCTTGTTATCTGACAGTGGGATGTATACTTGAACAATGAAGAGCAAAAAATTCATCTTCACCCAAAAACATACGGTTTGGAAGTTGTCAATGTACTTTCTGAATTTGCTGAGTCTAGATGGTCGATAAATGACTCTAGATGACTTAACTTGTGAAACTTTCGCTATGATTAATGGAGGTGCTTTTTGAGGTAACAATAAAGCTGAATCGTTTATGCAGTAGAAGATGTTGTAATGAGTTTCTGAAATGTTCACTTAGCCTTAACGTTGTTGGATATCAGCTTTTTTTCAGGTTGACTGTCATGCATATGATATTAAGAAGCACACCGAAAAATATGCTCGAAAAAAAGCTCCTTAAACGCTCGACAAGAACGAGTAACTTAAATAGCCTAGTGCATGCATCGAAACTCTTAAACTTTGTTGTGAAGCACATATGAGAAGGATCGATAAGCCGAAATAAATCCACGGAATTAGGAAAATTAAATTTTCACTGGAAAATTGCTTAACTTATCCTTTAGCTGAATGTCCTCTGTAATTCATGAAATGTGAGATTTGCGTATAGCTAATTCAGATGATGTCTAACTCCAGATCACATGGGAATTGTGATAGTTCCATTGAAACCGAGCAAAAACTTTTCTGAGTTCAACCGAATAGTTTCTCCTCAAACACTAACCCATCACTATGTCAACTAAGAGCGTCAGTATATCGTTTGCAACCTTCTGATACCTTAACGCTCGCAATTTGTTTATTTATTTTTTTATTCAGCTGTTATTGTACGTTTCGTACATAAGCCTCTTCAAGATCACTCCAGTGATCACTATTATCACACTTCACTGCTCTACTCATCCATGTTTAGCCGGCTATTTTGCAAATATTGTCTCGCCATCCCATTTTCGGTCGACCCTGACTTCTTTTTCCGGTTCTAGGTTGCCATCATTCTAGGCTTAACGCTCGCAATACATCATGTAAAACTTCATTATCGCTATGGATGTCAGTGAATTTTCATCAGAATTGCTTCTAAGCAGTTCAAACGAATTTCCAGTACATTGCTGTGCTGAGTGGCATTTGATATGGTCTGCATCGAGGAGAAGAAGTCTACGGCTCGTGATTGAAAAGAGAAACTGTTTGAAATAGGCACTCTGAATGTGCAAAGTGATGTGAATGTAAAGAAACGAACTTGAGATTCTGCGACAATGAAAGTTGAATGTGGAAACTTAGCAAGAGAATTATGATTCACCAAGGAATTCGCATGGAAATGAATTGTTTAAGAATTCATGTGAGGTTTGAGAAGATCGAAAAGCATTTGACTACGTTCTCTCGGAATTTCAATGGTTTTCTACTGCTTCGACTCCTTTTAGTGGTTTTCTCACGTCTTGTTAGAGCTTCATTTATCATTCTCCAAAAGATTTATTATTCAGGTGCTCGCGAATTGTATATGCTGGTTCTTATCTTTTTTTTGTTGCAAAAGTTTGATATTCGAGTTGATGCACGCCCAATTACTTGAACCTTTTAGCTCATTCACCTCATTGCATTTTCCGAGATTATGTGTCCTCCGATTGGATTGGTCTATAAGTATTTGTTGTAGTGTGTGCGAAATTTTTCTAGTCATCGCTATTCCTATATTGAGCAGAATATATTATAGCATTGGATTCTCAGATCGCCACAAACTCAAATTTAGAATATCATCATAGATAAAGTTATAGCATGGAATGTGTATGTAGCTTGTTGTTTCCGTTGAATTAGTATAGAACTGCGGAATGACATTAGGACTTTAAGTGTCATTAAACCCCCATTACTAACATGCACCAACGAAATAATGACTAGTGTGGAATACACGAAACGAATGTTGAATCCGATATAGAGAATCATCAGTTCGATCACTTATACCTTTAATAAATACTCTCTCTGATCACCAGATATCGTAGTGCTTCTTAGAGACGAGAGTCGTTTCGAGTTTGTGCAAAGCGAGCCATATTCAAGATGCGAAAATAAAATTTCATTCGAGATGCCTTGGGAACTTGTCGAAAATCCACCCGAAAAGTACTCGATAGTGTAGAAATGAAATGCATCCGAAATTCAAGCGTGCAAGCCCAAGGATGGCCCCAAATAATGGTATGTGCGCGAGGGTCGGCCTCAGGCTCAGCTTAAGCTGAGCTTGATTTAATATTAATTGAAATTTCCAGTTTTCAACAGTTTCGCACTGGTCCCTCTAAATATATTGCAGATGAGAATTCGACTAAAAAATGAATATTACTTGAATAATCGTCGCCATGTTCGCTTTGGAGTGTGTGTGCATGAGTGACATAATGATCAATTTATGTCTCATGCACTCGGAATGCCTTTTTTTGGGTGCACTTTTACAGCGAACATAAAAAATTGACCAGTAGTCATGAAGGATTACTGAATAATGCTACATTGAAACAGAATTGCGTTCGCTTACTTGGGTTTTCATTTGAAGCGCATGAGAGCAACTATTTTCTTCACGATAACCTGCAGTTTATGCTTTCAATGCAAATGCGAATGATTGATATTGATCGTCGGATATTCCGACCAATGGAATGTTCTTGTTCTATTTCCTTTGCCTACAATGAGTGCAGAAAGTGTAAAAATTTTTCTTTTTTTTTCAAAAAGCAGCAAACTAGTTCACTATTTTAAGTTATAGTTACACTATGAAATATCAGTTGAAGCTTTATTTGCGGATTATCGACTTCCCTAAAACAGGGCTTCGAAGCAACCTCGCTGCATTATATCAAACTATCGAATGACAACCATAGATTACAATTTTTATTTCAATTAGACTAATTAACAGCGTTCTATTAACGATTCACATTCGCAGACGCTCGGCAAGGTTTTGATTGAATGTGTTAAGATCTTTCAATATCATCCACGTAAACACAAATTAGTGTGATGTTTTGATCGAATCATTCTATTAAATTCCACTCACACGTGCTGATCACTAAGCTTCAGTGGAAATTAATTTGTGGCCAGAATGGGGAGAATTTTTCCCGAGTATGCAGCAGAAATAGCTGTTGGCGATTGTTCTGATTGTCCTTAGTCCTGTGAATCGCTTGTTGACGGCCTTTGTTTTAAGATATGTCGAGCAAAGAAGTATCACTTTAATGTTTAACGCTCTATTGGGACATAATCGCCATGCACTCACTATCTATTGCCTGCTTTTCTTGTCCGTGTCATTCTGAGCGATATTTTTAAATGCCAAAGCATAAATAAATCACTTACAAAAGCGTTAAGCAACATATTTTTGAGGCAAAAATACATAAATTTGCATAAATCAAAAGCATATTTCCTTTGTTTATGTGGGCATCTTAGTTGTTTTGCATTGGGAT
Source organism: Anisakis pegreffii (assembly GCA_035041965.1). Classification (NCBI taxonomy): domain Eukaryota; kingdom Metazoa; phylum Nematoda; class Chromadorea; order Rhabditida; family Anisakidae; genus Anisakis; species Anisakis pegreffii. Next base: position 13,760 of record JAPYMA010002308.1, read on the forward strand.
TTCCTTTGAAGCATCCGGAAAGGCGACAGCCCTACATGCTTCAACCAAAATAAGAATCGAAAACAAGTTTTAACAAGGTTTCGACCACATTTGATCACTTGTGTTGATGTTGATCATCTTGCAATGTGGGATTCAATTAGCTATGTCGCCAATTGCTTGCAAGTATTCCAGTAAATAACTTTTGAGTCATCGTGCAATTCTTCTTCATTACTGAAAAACATGTAATTGGTTCACCGGCTCCAGAAATGCTAGATCGACGATAGCAATATTTCACTATGAATGTTGCCACAAGAGCATCGAGTTGGCTCAATAATTTTCATGAAACTATTTTTGAGTTAAACCATTAGTAGGCTGATCGTCTTGCCTGTACTAAGGATTATAGGTGGATAATAAGAACCACAGAATGGCTTCCACAACAGAACATACAAACGTCTCCTGGGAAAACCAAAAGAACCCACCACACGAAAACCCATTGATAAAACTGCTCGTGGAAGGTGAAGTATACGAATCGATTCACTTTCGGAATGAATGTTAAAAGATGCTGTGAGCTTATTTCATGGAAACAGATAGCAAGCAACGTTGTCTCAAATTTTCTCGTTATTTGATGCGATAATCATAAGCGATCGTTTTTTGATCGCCATCCATTTCTTGAGGCCAATGCTTTCTGGGCTGAAAAATTCATGAGCTCTGATATATGATACGTTCGATATTTTTCTTTCTTCAAATTGGTGTACATTAACGCATAAGCCGCTTATGATTATGAGCAGTCGACAGCAAGTGTGAACATTTTATGCATACAATTAAGATTTGTCAATGTATTTGATTATTTATTAACATTTCTTTTCTTTTAAACGTCGTTAATCGTCCATTTTTTTGAAAGTTTCTTCGAAAACTTTTCAACTTCAATCCACTCATGTAAGAAGACAAATTGAGATTTGTGAACGCAGTCGATGACAAGTAGATAACTTTTCCCTGTTTCGTACATTCACATTAACTGCTAAGCATTCGGTTTATTGCCTCGTCCTCTGACTAATTCGTAGAAACTCGTTCTGGTTCAATTCGGATCATGTTGAATATTTCACGAGTGAACAAAAAATTATTCTACTGGGAGTCATTAAAAGTGAATTTCAAACGATTTTCTATCTCATTCGAGCGCAACAAACATTTGTTTCCTTCCATTTTTCATTTGCATGCTTAACATTTTCGAACACTTAAGCTCTTTTCATTGATGAATATTTGGTTGTCTTGCTCGAATCTTGAAACATTTTTTTTGCTCAGTTTTCTTCGTAATCTTTGCGTATTCGCTTATTGACAATGAGATTGAAATTCTTCAGAAAGCAAAAATTATCCGATTGTTGTTAATTATTTTCCACTGAACTCATTCACAGTTCTTTGAGAAATTGAAAAACGATCTTGTTGTAATGATATTACGCTAGAGAAGTGCAACACTGAATGAATTTCAGAAATTCGAAAACAAAATCAGAGCTTTTTGCGCAACATGGCTTTCTACTGAAGATCCATAGCATTCAATCGTTGCACAGCGTTTGCGGTGAGGTGATCCGATAGATAATTTTCAAATGATGATCAAACATGTTTTGGTGATCAAATGTGAACGAATTCCTTCCCGATGAATACAAATCATTGCAGTTGCATAATTGGTCGTATTCGTCCAATCATGATTTGTATTCCTCAAGAATTCTCTGCAGACAATTTGAATCGTTGTTGTTGTTCAGTAATCGTTCTGAATGCGTAATCACTCCGAGTTCCGCATAAGCATTTAACGAACCAATTTCCCCATCGATTTCATCAAATACACTCAATCAGTTCATTAAAATATGTGCATCCACATTATGAAATTCACTGCAACATGTTGATGTTTTTCATGCAAACGCATTGATGTGTAAATTGATTCGTGTGTATGATTTGATGTGATCTAAATGCTCGATTATACAAACACACCAAAAGCTATTTGGCAAAATTTTGCAATATTTATGATGTGTGGAGCAGAGTACATCACTGGCTAACAAGGATGAATTTGTGTTTATTGTCTCTTTCATTCATATATCGTTAGCAAAACGAGCGAATATTTCTGACTTGTGATATCAAATATCAGCGAACATCGAGTCGAATTTCAGAAATCATTCAGCACTACAGCAAATTCGTGGCATTTGCAGTCCTACTGATGAGTGTATGATGGATATCACTCAATGAATAGCTCAATCACTGAATAAATAGCTCAATTGATGCTAGCTGCAAATGCAGCTACGAAGAGTCAATCACAACCAATTACATTCTGATGTCCTATGCTGAACTGATAGTTAAATTAGCCACGATGTATGTTTCCACTATTCCACATGAGTAAGTGATGCTCCAATTGGAATGTGCCATTGCATGTGGCTGATTCGTCGAGAAAAACTATTGCAAAATCATACGATGCAGTTCAGTGCATATGGAATGCCAATCGCTATAATTTACTGAATGGTGCATCGTTCGTTCGGTACATTATACCGAATGATAAAATCATTAGTTATAAATGATTTCAGAAGTCTATGGAGAATCTGTCAGGTGGTGTGTATCCGCGTGTATGAAACGCTGAGAGGCGATGAATTCCGTCAGAAAATAGAATTTCGCATCGCATCACAAATCAAAATTTTGTATTTTACAATGTTCACTTCTCAATACACTGCCTCAGCAAATGAACCGAGAGGGACTAATGACCAAAAGCGTTGTCGAACATCCCGAATTTGTAATATTTCGGCGGAACTCACTAGAATACAATCATGTAAAATCGAGCTGAATGAATTATGCATAAATCACTCAGTGAGCTGTTCCAGTCTCAAGGGTTAGGCTTAAGCTCAGGCTCAGAACACCAAGTCAACTTGAAGAATGGAAACTGTTTGATTTTACTCCAATTTCACATTAGAGTTGAGCGGATAAAGCGAATTAAGCTGCTAGGACATGAGGCTTTGCGTAGCTAATTTCATCAAATGGTATCTTGAGGAATGATCATTAAACACTACTCACTCACTAGTAAACTTATTCTCCCGTTTTTGAATCGATGCCTGATTGTTCTCATATTCTTCATCGTTGACATTGACCTGAAGAGGTGATGAGCGTTAACTTAACCGATCACATCATAAGTTATGGAATTGCTGATCAATTCAAAAGTTTCCTACTACGGTAATTGAACGCCTCAGAAATGCATCTAATCTCTAAAGTGGATGCGAAATTGCCTGCAATTTATGATCGTGGAAAGCCATCATAATTGAATTGTTGCCGTGAATTGCACTCGAAATAAATTGCTTTATAGAAATATGCAAGCAAATCTTAACATATTCTGCATGAAATTCTCACACAAATGAAATTAAAAAGCTTAAAATTATTTGTTAATATTATTAGATTCTAAAATGATCGAAAGCAGTTAAGGCGGAGGAAAATTGACCATTTAAATAAGTAGTTAGGGTGACAGATTGATTAATAGATACGCGATGGTTGTTTCTAATATAACATAGTTCCCTTACAACATCTGAGCGAATGTAGTTGTTCCATTGGAGCATTGACAAGAAAGGAAGGCAAACTTTTATTTTACAGAAGCTCTTTCACCATTACTTAATTGTTACCTATCGCAACTCCCGTGCCCTTGACATCCTACAACTTTCCAAACATTTCCTAAACAGACTTATAACCAACTCGATGTTTCAAACAGGGTGACTGTCTGTTTCATCGTGAAAATCCGCACAAAATTTAGACCATTTCTTAGTGAATAAGCGACTGTTAAATAATTGAAAGTGGGAAAATTCTTTCCATGCTAATCAAATCATTTTCCATTGAATTAGTTCACAGCTGGTCAACTGAAGGAATCATTTATTGACTGAAACGCATTCCATAAAGTGCATTCCATGATTGCACGCACAAACCTTTAGACGTTCTGGCCTCAATTATTCATTCGAGTGATATTCTCTTCGGAGTGAATTTTAGAGTTATTCAGCAATGAGCCTAACAGCAACAGCAACAACACAATCACGCCATTTTCATCAGCTCATAAAACTTTCACGATATTCACTGGTTACTTCTCTAAATCTCTTCCTGCACGGAGAATTGTTTGAGAAAAAAGACGATGATATTCCAGAAATGCTAAAATTAGGTTAGCTTCTATGTTCTCACTAGTACTAATAAAATTAGCCGTAGTAGGACGAGAATGAGACTAACGTTAGGTTAGGGTTGTGCATAATAAATTTGTTTCGAACCGCCCCTTGATTTCGCTCACTCTAACTTGAGCATATGTTTCGTCTGTGCATGACGCATTTCGCGTGTGGCCATGAAACTACTCATCGCTTCTATTCATGGTCGTATCAAGTAAAGATTTTTTCGGAAGTTCATTTCCTCACAAACTTTTCACTGAAGCATTGCATTTGTTGTTTGTGTGACGTTGATCAAACTTATTCGTCCATATTCTTGGATATTCATTCCAAGCATATTAATGTGAATGCTCGCGGAAATCTACCACTGTTCCTCGAAACTTTATCACTTTCATTCATTCGCCTCACTCGATCGACCAGTTGATCATTCGTATCATTTCTGTGATTGCCAGTTGATACTGCATTCGGCACAGTGATCATCACAATCACATTTTGCAATTTATTACTAATGCTTCATTTGTCTTTGCTATTTCTTTTGCAAGAATTCTCTTCGGGTGCTCATCCTCAGTGAAATTACCATTTGTTTAGCGAAGATGTTGCTCATAGTCGTTGTTTACAGCAGTAATCTTGAGAATTGTTTCTTATTCACAAGGGAACAACCGACAGAGTCAAAGCTCTTATCGAGTCAGTGCCAGTCGCACATATTTGTTATTCATCCATAAGAATTAACTATATTTTTATCTTTGTTGAAGATTATCCATAAATAATCGACGCAATTGTTGACAATTGGTTTATGCTTCAAGAAATGACCGAAACAAATTGTTTTGTTTGCCAAAATCGGTTTCTATGCTCTATTCGGCCCAATACTGCGTTAAAAAGTTATCACTCGGTTAGGATCCTGTCGTGAAATCCTATTCAAGGAGCAGTTCAACGCAGTGCAGCAGAAAATTCCTCTCATCGATACATCAACCTTCACGGCGTATCAGTGATTCAGTTTAATAAAAAGTAATTGCACCTTTACATTGTACAGTATTGTACCATAGCCGTTCCGAACGGTACAAAAATGAAAAATGCATAGCAAAATGACGAGCGATACAGAAGATTTTTGGAAGAACACTTACAGTACAGTGTTGTACCCGTTTCAAGAGGGAACACTGTAGGACGAGCGCAAAAACACTTTTAGAATCCATTGAATTTGGTCAAATTCACCGTCACATTTCACGGAAACTTCAAATGTGTAGGCGCGTGGAGAATTATCCGCATTTTTTTCGTTATAATATATTTCTGGATTGAGTGAGAATTCTGAATATACGATTGATTGAACATAAATGAGGTTTGGACATGCGAAGGTTTCGACTTAGTCGGGTCATTCCTCATCTTACTTCCACGGCTCATGCAAAGAAGTTTGCTTGAAAAAGTATCATGAGGGCAGCGGTCTAATTTTTCCGTTTGTATCAAAGGTTGAAATTGATTATGGGCTTGATTGGGCAAGTCTAAAAGGATTGGTTACGTTCCGACTAGAGAAATCGAATCGCTGCTTTTTGCTCCTTCACAAATCATTATGTTGACGGAGGAACGTCCAAGATAATCAACCAGTGAAGTAAAAATTCCAATCAAGTACATAAGCAAATGCGGTTATAAGCTCATCAAGAACGTGATAAGGAACTTTATTTGAACGCATTTTGCTGCGAAAACGCAAATCACTACTGTTATGCTACTTTTTTCCAGGAAAATTGCAATGCAACGATCACGTTCTAGCGGAAGCGGCAGCCACAAGTTCGATTATTCAATGAGCATGTGCAACTAGCTAACATATTATGCAAGCGCTCAATCTCTGGGATCAAACCAGAGATTTTACAGAATGTACGGATCATTTTTATAGAATGCTTGAAACTCGAAAGGTATAGCAGCGCAGATGACCGCTGATTCGCCTACACATTGCTACATTAATTCACTTTAAACATGATGTCTAGTTCTCGTAAACCACTAATAGGTTCAATACAGTATATGTACACTGCACAACTTTTTCAATATGCTACAGTGTAGTAAATTTTCTCCCGGAAACCCGGCGATATAGAACATCTGGATTCTTTGTAAGCTTCGTGCATTAGAGAACAGTACCAAAAGAAAGTATGACAACATCATCAGGGCCAAGCATGGAATCACGTCGGAACGACCGTTATTTTTGCTTCAGAATCACCTGGATTACCTGGATTGGCCAGACTATCAAACATTTATAGCGTTGTTGGCCACAATGCTCGCGTTTCCGTTCGCACCGTTTTGGCCTTGATTGACGCCACCTCGCTGGCTAGGTAAGCAAGCCAAGTGAGCACAACCGAGTATTTAATTAGTTGCCGTGATTACTTTGCATAATTAAACGTAGCCAAATACCAATCTGATAAAGAATCAGAACTCTACAAAATAAACAATCCGCCGATCGCTAACAGCGGTCAATAAAACAACCGCTCGATGTGTAAGTAACAAGTAATAATCGCTTCAGAATCACAATTTGGAAAACTCTAACCCCATAGGAACTTGTCATGTACGCTTTGCAATTGTCTAAGATTCCCTGGTAGTGTTATAACCGGATGGAGGGCAAATCGGCTGCGGGGACACTAAGATTCTAATCAAAACGCCAAGGAGAAAAAATGTTGGAGGCGCTCGTCCATCGAATAAAGCTAATCACGATCATATATTATAACACTCATTACTCTTGTCGTATCAATCGATCCACATCATTAGTTATCTGCTCATCAAACTTTGCTCAAAAATTTCATCAGAAGAAAGTCCAATCTTATTCATCGGAGGATGTATTACACAACGAAACAAAACTATTCGTTTGAAATTGATAACCTTTTCAAAATGAAATAATACTTATCAACTGTTTTGCTTCTCTTATTACCTAAACAGATGTAATCTTATCTTATTGTTCTGGATTGCTGAACATTATCATTGTTTTAAGTGAGCAACAAAACTATTTTTAAATATCGCCAATGAAAGAGTTCCCTGATGTAAGCATGTATAATAATGAATCAAGGGAATAGATTTGTGGGCTATTTGAAAACAATTCCTTCTATTTGTTAGCATAATCAAATTTATTGAGCAACTATGTTTAATGAATTTCATGGTTAAGGATGTGTCTATTCTTAGATATCGTCTATTCTTAGAAGCTTGTTATTTGTGGCCGAATTGAATTGCGTTGTTTAATAAGCCTGGTTCACTTCATTTACTGGCTTCTTACGTATTCGCCTCGTTGAAGAATTAATGCTCAATGATGCATGATCAGTCGTGTTTTTGCTTTGACACTTTTGATTGAGTGTATGATAACATCTTGAATTGCCGTCTTCAAGATCAACAAAATAAATTGCTGATAGCGAAACGCTAAACAAACGTCTAATTTCAGCTTTGTTTTACGACATTGGGGCACTGATTGAGATAATTGGTATGTTATTATTCGATTATGTAGAGTGAAGAAATATTCGAATAAGAAATATTCGAAGACATCTTCTCGCTTGAAAAACAAGAAAAAAACAACAAATTATGTAACCATCTGTTGAATTATTGGATTATTTCACCAGTCTTTCAGTTGTCTGTTTGGAAAATTTCATAGATAAGAAGAAAGAAATTATTGCCACGATGTTGGTGGATAAGCTTTTAATTGGCTTGTTCTTACGCAATTATTGCTTATTATTGCTGCTGCATCGACTGTTCACAAGAAATGCTCACAAGCGATCTGGTTTTAGAATATATCATGAAAGGAATTACTCAAAATGTACACGAAATCGTCTCAATCTTCAACGTAGACTAAAAAACATCATGAAGCAATTACTTTCACGATACATTCCTCAGTACACACCCTTCGCTATAGACAGATTGATTCATGCAATAGATTCCTGAAAAAATACTGTGCAAATGTGAAATATAAGATTTGAGTGCATGCAATGAACGAAAAAAACGATTAAATTGCTCAGCACTAGACAAATTTTTTGTTCTCATGGTTCGTCAATTTCTTAAAAATTATTCCAAATGAGACAATTTGATGAAGTTGGCAATTTTTTTTGTTGATTTACGTCAGTATTTGATAGTTCGAGTTAAATTAGTCTCAATTTTTTTCCTCTGGAAAATATCGATTGTGAAAATGTTAAAGCAACTTTGCTTCACTCATACATCACACATATGTGCGTGCTTGTCAGTAATGGCCATAACATCTTATTAAGATGGCATTTACTACAGTGGTTAGTATCAAGCAAGTAAGTTTTAGCATCATTGTCCAAGTTGCTGGTTGAAAATCGTTGGTTCACTTTCGATTATGTGTATCATATGGTGAATTTTTTATCATATGTTCGATTATTTCGCCAGTCTTTCGGCTGTCTGTTTGGGCAATCTATAGAGAAGAAAAACGAAATCATTATCTTAAAAGATGTTGATAAATTAGCTTTCAATTGGCTTCTTTTTGCGCTATTATAGCTTATTATTGCTACTGCATCGAATCTCCTATAAATGAATCGAATTCAACTTCATATTCATTCGGCATTTATGAGAATCTCATAAGCTCGGATAAAAGTGCTCGCTGACAATTGTGTGCGACAGAAACTACCGACTAAATAAGGTGTTGAATGGCGTTACGCGTTCACACCAAGTATTATCTATGGGTCTCCATCAACACGGATCACTGATTTATGCGCTCGAAATGATTTGTTGCTATTGTTGCCATTTTGTTATGGGAACTAAAAGTAATTAGTTCCTTTAAAGCTGAAAAAGCATTACTTCAGTCTCATAGCTGATGAGAATTATTCATTTGCTTTTGCACTTTGCACAATGCTTATTAAGTCGAAACATCGTCATCGAGATCATGCTAATTGTGATGCGAAAACTAATTATTGCAAGTAAGCTCAGTACGATTCCCGTACACTCTACGATCATCATTCTTCAAATTGCCAATCACAAAAACTTTACGAGCAATTGTTCTAAACGTGCCTTTGGTCGTTTCATAGCTCTGCCTTAGCCTCTTGGCATATTCGTTAATCACCATTATTGTTCACAATTCTATGAGGGACTAACTTCTAGTCAATGTGATCTGTGATCGGGTGGTGTGCGTTAAGAATATTGGAGTAACGAAATGAATGGCGCGATAACTTTGGCCGATTTATACGGTCCTCGCATGAGAATTTTTCATACCAAAAAATCATGAAATCGTTACCATAAGTCAATTTCTGTTCCTTCAAAATGTTAGCGCTCCTTTCGAATATGTAGAAACAAGCATGAAGTGCAATGAAATTTTGCATATACTTGTTTAAATGAATGTTGTTTAAACTTTCTAACGAACAATTGCCTTACGATCAAAAAATTGTGACTGCTTTCGAATTTCTCATCAATCTCACCATTGATTTGCTGGATTCATTTGATTAGTCGTCAGTTCGTGTCATCAAAATAAACCTCTGAAAATTGCTCGAGTGTAAAGAGGAGCACTGAATCGGATGTGAAATTGCTATTTCGATTATAAAATGGATTCCGATAGCACTAATGATGAAGCTGAGGGATTAGCTTGGTTTATTTGTGTACTCGGCGTCATTTTATGATATTGAGACACAGTAGATAGAATAGTGAAATCATTGCACGCAACGCCCTTTCTATTCAAGCAACTAAAAATAAACATGCAACAGTGATAAGTATCCCATTGTTATGTTTATGTTTTCTTGTTAGCGGGGCATAAATTTATTTGAAATGTCTACCAGTTAATTGAGCCAATCCTTCAAGCGGATTTCGGAGTAAATAAGCATCAAAGTACAACGTAATTCGCATAAAACATGCGTAGCTTGAGTGTCGTTCAAGACTGTCTCTAAATGAATCAATCGTAAACACGCTCATATTAGTTATTGTTATTGAATAGAATGAGAATGAGAGGCAAATGAATTCTAGATAAAGTGCCATGGCTATGGTATGATACCGTCACAATTGATAAGTTCAGTCACCATGACGCATTTAAATGAAGAGAACGTATCGCAAACGGGCGATGTTTGATTGATGTGTTGATGTGTTTGGGAACAAATAAGCTTGTTAGATATGTAATGCTACTGTTTCGTCAGAGACAACTCAACCAAGAAACATTTGTTGGTGAGTTCAAATATCTAATGCAACACTAGAAAAGAGAATCTCACGAAAAGCAGTCATCTATACAAACAACTGCTTTCAAAAATCCAAACAAACTCATCCAGATCTCATTCACAATTCACAAAAATCACGTGCACTTTGCAATAGAATGAATGAATGAATACTTGAAGTGCATTGGCTCAGCTGGAAAGGATTCACTCTCAATGGAACGATTTATATCAACTGTGAAGGGAAAAAATTCAGAATGGGAAAGCTCGATGAGCAAACTTAGTTAGTTTCATATGAAAACCGCTCTACGTTTGTGTGTACATCTTCGGCGATGTTCTCAAATGTTTTCTAGCTTCTGAGGAGAATCTTGATTGGTCCCAAAATCTTGTTATGACGTTTCCTAAAAGTGCATTGCATGAAGCGAACCGAACCGCAAAAGGCGTTTCCTTCTTTTTTTTTCATGATAAATGGATCGATTCAGAAGATGTGTTTTTGTGTGTAAGTCCATTTGATAAACTTTCTTTATAGTGAGCAGAGCAATTTCATTCATTAGGAGTGATAGGTTTGAAACTTCAATCCCATATGACTGAGAGGAAAAGCTCGATAAAGTTTGCAACGTCTTACGATGCAATTATCTATACGCTTTCCTATTTTCCTTGCCTTATCCAATCGGAACAATATGGTAGTAATTATTACGATACTACAAGAATTATGACGGCAAACAAAATTAAAAGGACTCGATTAAATACAAACTTATTTGTTTGTTACGTTAATGCGCAATCGTTACTAATTTAGTAGAAATGAAATGGAAAACTACTGTGTTGTTTTCGATTTCATAGTAATCATGATTGATATCATGACTGAATTATAAGTGCTAAACGATAACAAAACGGCTAATTTGATCTGAACAATGCGTAATAATTAAACGAATGAATGATTTAGCACTGTCGTGAGAAGGAAATATGCTTATAGTTCGGCGCATCGCTTTTCTGCTGATTAATCGAATCGGCGCATTATTTCAATTCCAAATCATTTTGAAACAAGAATGTGAAAACTTTTAAAGCTGCATTTTTAGACTAGAGATGCATTCTTTGAGATTATACTCAGGTGGCTGTTTCGGTTAAAAAGCTGAAACGTTGATAATTGATGAGTGATATGTTTGTGTAAAGAGTCATGTTCTAATAACAAAAACTTTCGAAATTTCTAGACAACATTAATTAGCCATGCCACTAAAATTTGCTTCTTCAATCCTCAAATATTCAGTGACTGTTACGAATCGCGAGGGGGTTGTCTGATGACTTTTTCTCAATCGCTGATCAGGGAACATTCCTCGAAACTTTGTCAACTTTGAAAGAATGTAGCTTCGGTGAGAATTATCCTATCTTGCTCTTCTTTGATCTCTTGTTACAAGCGAAACTTTCATCATAATCCATGGATATCGAAGTAGTGAGGTGTGCTGAGAATTAAAACATCCACTTCATAAGTCTCTAATGTTGAGCATGCAGGTTTCTTGGTTAGGATTTGAGTGTATTGCGGATGAAATCATCAACGTTCATGTTTTAAATAGTTGCATGCTTTTGGCTCTTATAAGGTGCTGCCCAATGACGTTTCTCTTCATTTATGACATCGCTTCTTGCCTCGAGCGATTAGAACACTGAGAATGTTGCATATATAACGACATCCAGAAGTGTTTGCGTTGAAGCCACCTTCAACCAATAACAACCACGCAATCTCCATTAAACGTAACTACTACATTCGGCCAAGCGATTTTTTGCGATTGTTCATGTCGCATTGTTTCACCATTAGATTGTTGTCATGCACTGCATATTTGTTTCACATTTACATTGATACCATTCAGTCATTTCCCTTCTATAATTCACATCCGAAGGCATATTACTTTTCTGCCAGTTTGTGTCCGATGTTGTTAGCTAAATTTATAGCATTATATACTGGATGTATTGTCGCGTACAGAATCGAATTCAGTTTGCGTGAACAATGTTTCGTCTCGAGTGAAATTTTTCGAAAAGTATCTCTTCCTGAGAATCGCTGATTCATTAAGATGAATATTCTCACCACCACCACCGTTACGACAACCTCTACCACTCCACTATCACTATCTGAATCCGAATCAACTGATGACACAGAATTCGACGATGATGAACGGTCAATAGCTATAATGGCAACGCTCTATTATTTCTACATGCTATTGTGTATTATTATTGGCCTAACTGGCAACAGTATGGTTTGGGTGCTGATCAGGTAAGCCTTTCATATTCTACCTTCGAATGATTTCATTCTCTTATCTGCTTAATCCGATTGATCATTAGTTCTGAACAAACAGATGTGATCACGCAGTTTGGAACCTGTTTGATCGCTGGTCGTAACTTATCCGTTATACATTGGTTTTTGCTTCAGTCTACGCGTAAACATCGTTCGCTGAATGAAACTATCAAGCAAGAACATGGATTCGTATAGGAAAACCTGATTTTTTTTTCTAAAAAGTGCGATACGAAGAAACGATAAAGCGCTGATTTGTTCGGTTAATAGTGAGATTTATCGGAAGATCTCAAATGCGTGCAATATAACGCCTCATTGCGCGATTAGCTATTAATCATGAGCAGCTGAAAGGTTTAAATACGATCGAACATTCACATATTCGTTTTTTTTTTATTGAGAGCAAGTACACTGTTCAATCATGAGAAAACTTTCCTAGAATGAGTGTTTAGATGGGCTTTCCTTTGCAGTTTTTTCCACATGAACATCCAAGCGAACCTTTCGACTTCCTTCAGTGACGACTTACATATTAATGATTAGAAGAGTGATAAATTCATAGTTCATTTGCAGTAAATTTGAAAAAATGTCATCATTTCCTTGTTCCGATAAACCTTTGAAGCATGCATGAAGCGAATGAGAGCATACAAAGTGATATTGTTAAGCTGCATTGATAAGGAGCATCGTAGAAACTGTGTACAATCGTGGAAACACATGAAATTTCTGATTGTGACTCGTTGAAACTGTGCGATATAGAGGGCAAGCATTTCCTGTGCGTTGATGCGAAGAATATGCATTGAGTTCGATGAATGAATGCTGTTCGTTTTATCTACAAATGCTCTTCGCTGTTACGTCGGAAGTAAATTTGAGTTTATACAATGCCAGCATATTAATTGTGAAATATTCAATGAGCTCGAATGCATCATCGCGTGAAAGTTGAACAATGGGAAATGATTTTCAATAGATATATTTCGAATAGGGATTTGTCAGCGATGATGGCATGATTCAAGCTGAATCGATGCCTTATCATCATCCGTCATAGGTTAATCGACCGACTTCGCAATTACTTCCGCGTTAATACAAAAAACCAATATTGATCGCATACAATTGCTACGTCTAAAATTCTATCTAAAATTTCCAGTGTTTTTCAGATTCACTCATTATCACTCGAAGGATAGTGAGAAGAAATCTGAAAGTTTTTATTTCATCTCACTTAACCAACATTTTCATAATTAAATTTCGAAAAGAGATTCAAACTGAAATGAGAAACAATACTTTTTCGGAATTCTTATCTTATGCGATTGGGGAATTCTCTGGCTGTAGCATAGCCAGACCTTGACAGTCTGTGCTTGGAGTGATGTTCATAGCCGGAAAAGAAAGAGATGACTATTTTGTGTCTTATCAGAGAGCATTTTCAACGCTTCAATTGAATTCCCTGAGGAATTTCTAACACTGATTTTGTTGAAAATCGCACAGTTTGTTTGCCTTTGAGTTTGAATTATCTCAAGCCTTTGAGTTATCTCAAGCAGTTGGTCTCCATGGTGCAAGCAAAAAACTTTATCTGGGAACAAATTCTTTAGTAGGATGACATTAGAAATCCGAAAAACGTCCAAATAACGAAATCGTCCAATCGTAACCGTCGGAAAATTGCGTGTTCATTGAGCGCTGGTTGCGCTGTGGTTCTCAGAACGGCTAGTGTTAATGCGACTAGTTTGATTTAGAATGTCATGAGATATAAAATGCACTTTCATTCGTCAATCGCAAAAGAATTTCAAGGAATTATTTATGAAATCTAGCACTGACAATATCACAGCGAGCAATCTGTTTCATAGAATAGGGAATGTACTGCCAACTGCGATCTTGACAGCTACAATTCGTGCGAACGTTCCTCCGATAAAACTTATGAATAAATAATGTGGATCGATACATAAATAGAGATCAAAACGCATCACAAGAGAGCATGTTTGAATCACATTTATCTTCGTGGGACATAATTTCTCAAAAATTTCAGCATGCAGCAAGAAGCACATGAGACATCTGGAGCATTTGTCATAATTTTAGTCTCACCTCCACGAACATGATCGCAAACTCAAGCTTATGGTGTCAACCCAAGCTTTATTAGTACGAATGGGACTTAAACTTCAACAAATGCATTCAGATGCTTATTGTGTAAATCTAACGTAACTGAAAAGCATGAAACAACCCGGAAAAATGTCGTGTTAACTGATAATCATCACATTGTATTGCTCCGAATAAGTGGGCGATGAAGACAATCTTCAGAAGAGTCACGCCAACAATATTATGTTAGTTTAATTTTTCAGATCGAATCGAATTCTAAGGAAGTTGCCGTCGAATGTTTATCTGTTGACGTTGTCCGCGATGAGCAGTCTTTTCCTCATATCGTTGTTCACCTTTTGGCTCGAAGAGGTCAGTGATTGATCGGTTCTTAAGTAGATTACCAAAAAATATATTCAATTATCATTTGCTAAACTTCTCCTTTACTGCTTCTGGTAATTATCGTTTTTGATGGTCATTCTCTATGCATTTCTTTGCGAAATCCATTTGTCAGCGATCGATTTTTTTGGAAATGTTATCGTCACGCTGAATGCTAACACTTTTCATGCAGCAAGTTTCCATGGCCTCTCAAGGTTACCGTAGCAAAAACATTTTTGAAGAGATCGCTCAAGCGTAACTGAAATATATTCGTTGTAATATGTATGTTCGAATGAAAAAAATTTATCCGCCTCATTGATTATGTTTTCTTCATTTTTCAACTGGCACAACCTAGACTCTGACGCATACAAAACTGACAATAATTGCACTCAATTGCTGATTTCCGTCAATCATCATCATCATGATCGTTTGCGTTGACGCTAAACATTTGTCTGATTTTGAAAAGTTGTGACTTGTTTGTGGCCATCAAAGAAGTTATTACAAGTAAAGTGGGGTCATTACCCGTAGAGTGCATGCATCATAAATGAATGTGAAATGAACCGCAACAAACGGCATTTTGGAAATTACTCTGAAATTCACCCAACAATATAGCGGTCAGTGGCAATTTTGGTGAGCAAACGCGTTAGTGTGAGGGATCCTTCGAATAGATTTTAACAGAAAATGCGATTTCAACATCCGTTCTGAATGAGTTCGTGCCGGATACACGCAATGGAATGTGTGACATTACGTAATAGCGTTGTGTGACATTCAATATTTCATAAACAACAGTAAATTGAATAGCACAAAGTGCTGCTACGCGACTCAAAAAACACTTTCGCTTGCAGAAAATTTGTTCGCATTTGAAAGTCATTTCAGAAAGGTATGAATGGAAAAATTTTTCAAAACTGGCAGCTAGGTGATTTTTATACAGCCATTTAGGGACAGACGAACTAGTTCGATTCAAAAAAGACCTATTTTTAAGGCATTCCTCTAGCTGTAAGCCATTCACTCTTCACCGCATCCCTTTCATCGCACAAATCGGGCTTCACTCATCAGATGCATTCTGCAAAGCCATACAATTGTTTCTCGATTCATCGGATGACACTGGGAAATTGAATGAAGGCAAGGAATGAAGTGGAACTATGAATAAAGAGTTGAAATTCAGCAAGTTACATTCGAGGACTATGTCACATTCAGTGCATTTGTACTTCTAAGCTTAGTGATGTTTTTATGGGTGATCACATTCAAAAGGTCCAAAACTGAACATAATTATTGTCTTCAAATGATGGCACTTTAAGAGCAGATCCAGTCTCAAGAATTGCTCTCTTCTATGATGTAAAAAATGAAAATTGAGTCATACTTAGAGCATTTAAATGACCTAAGTTAGAGCACAAGCAATAACAGATGCAGTCATTAGTCACGCGACGGTCTTACTGATGTTAATCATTCGAGGCAGCTTTTTGTTTTTTACATGCTTGTTATCGCAATTATTGGTATCATTATGGTTGTTATTATTATTGTTAGTACGATCGATGTTGTTTCTATGATCATTATAATTATTATCAATGACATCACTATCATTATTAGGATTAGTACAATCACTGTTTATCACAGGTGTTATCACACTCATTCCTATCATTAATTTTAAAAGTTTCCAATGGTATTTTTCAAAATACTACAGGAAGGTTTGCTGAGGCATCGTTCAGCAATTCTGTGTAAACTTCTCACGTTTGCGGCTCATTTTTGCGATTTCTCATCCGTTTGGCTGATCGTTCTGGTTGGATTCGAGAGGCTCATTCTCCTCTATCGAGCATCGTCAGTTTTGTTTCATCAAATTCAGCTTTTTTTCTGCCGGTTAAGCAGAAGTTTGTTCTCGAGCCCGTGTTGCTCGAATCAATATAATTTGTAGCTGTTGAACTGTTCGGTTCGAGTGTATCATTGAAGTGTGTGGTTGTCTTAAAATTTTGGATAACAGTGTTTTCAAGATATTGACAGAATGCATTGGCAGCAAATGAGATTCCTTCATGCGCTTCATTTTAAATGAATGCGATCGCTGGATGAATTCAGTTACAGTGCCCTTTGATGATCATTGAAAATTGTCCTCAATTAGTTTGAATTTATCGAGATTTACTTGAATAAATGCAAAATCATTCCGAATCAACATTCAGCAGCACAAAACAGTGTGATTTGATCTTACCAAAAGAACTTTTATTACCACATCACACATCGAATCCTAAAGTGTTATCTCTATTGAAGAATCATCATCATTTTTCATTCTAAAGTTTATTTTCAACTAAATTCATTAGATATGCTTCACGACTGTTAGAATTTCATGAATACCAGCAACTGAATGCATGAATGAATGAAGAAAGCAAATAAGTTCACCGCAAGAATGAATATTTTAAAAAGTGCATCAAAACGATCCACTGCACTTGCCTATTCAACACGCTAAAAGCGACTTTATTGTTTTATCGAACTATTCAGTGTGATTTGTTTGCAGTCGTGCCATGAATAAAGCAAGAGCTCAACGGCACTGTGGAGCATTACTAATGGCATCGTTCGTGTTTAATTCATGGATTCTTTTCGTTGCAAATGTCGACGAAATGGGTGAATGTGATATTCTGCCGGAATATGAACTACTGTATGCGGTGAGTTAGCATTTGCCGGAATGTACATTATCAATTCATCGAGATTGAATTCATTATTAATTCGATTTCGCTCCGCATAAATTGGTCAACACTTTTGAAGATTTTTCAAAACTTTTTACATTCCCACAACGACTACCATTCAAAGAATTACCATTGCTTTGAAATGTACATTCATACTGGTATAGAATCCCTATCTCTTTAGAAGTCCCAGTCGCAAGGTCAGATCTTCATGAAAGTAAACAGCAGATGAACGCAGATAACAAACGAATTAGGAGAAATTGAAATGCATGAGCATCAAATATATCTTTTAAGAATTTTCTTTTGCTTTCGACGTAACATATTGCTGAATGAGAGAGCATCTCAGGTTATGAATACAGTTGAAACGGTACTTTGTATGGGTCTTCCGTCGTGCATCATTTTGATCTCGAATTTGTTCGTTGTTCTTCGACTGCAATCGCATCTGAAACGAATTCCATCCTCTCCAACAGTATCATTCCACACGGCTGATCTGATCACAAATTCTGCGGCACATCCAACGACACTGAAATCAACAGGTTTAACCAGGTATGCCTGCATCTCATTAGTTTTTCTCGCACCATGTCAGCTCGAATTCGAGTTATCGGATTGATCACTGAATCATACAGCTAATCGTATCATTTCTTGCGCATTAACTCATCGAGAACAGCCAGGTATCAGCATGTGCCGCCTAGCATGAGTGGTTGAAGTTCACTGTTTGCGAAAATAATATTCGCATCAAAGGATTGAGCAGAAACGCCACCTTAAGAGGCCTACGGTGTCAGTGGTTAAGAGTGGTTGTCACTAATCCAATAAGGGGTCGGCTCACATATTTCGTTCAATATGACGTATTCTTACGTTCGTGAATAAGACCATCCAATGTTCAGAGGTCACCTAATACAAGAAACTCAACTGCAACTACAAGCATTTTATCAGAACATTTGTAATTAAGCAAGATGAAAGAACTCAAATAATTAGAGCGCCTCACTAATTGCTAACCATTACTTACTCGTCCTAGAGCGATTCTCCTTTTCGACGGAGGAATTACTCCGACTAACGACAAAAACAAAGCGTTTTTTGGGGGGACCGGTCAGTATTTCCTTCATTTGTGCCTTAATCATTGACTTGATTCCGTCCACACGTTCAGGGTCTTCAGGGTCAAATGCTCGACTATTCGTTGATTTCAGATCAAGTTTTGGCCGTCTAAGCAGTCCTTTCTCGTTGGCCGTCAATGATTCGAATTCGTCGCGTAAGCGACGCAAGAGTTTACGCTATGCGGATTTACAGCTGACTCGAAGTTTACTGGTGGTGACATGGGTATTCATTGTGCTCAATCTACCGAATTATATTTACCGTATCCTGACGCATGTTATCGAAATTGATAATCAGGTAAACATAGTCTGACGGCAGTTGTTGACAAATACGCAGATCTCATTTGGGCACTTATCATTGGAAGTGCAGTTTTTAGGTTATCTACACAAAACACCATTCCTTCTATGAATCACAAATGTGAATTGATTTCGAGAATTGCACTGAATAATGAATGATTCAGACAGGAATTATAACAGTTTAGAAATTGAATTCAGTAAGATGAATGATGGAAACAGCAGAGGATTCAGCCAAAAAGAACCAATAATGTGCTGAGAATGGTAATGAATTCAGTATCATTGTTTTCAGAGTGTTGGTATGCGACAAATCAGTTTATTTGTGCATATTCTTCTGTACACACATCATGCGCTCCTGTTTTATTTGTACATTTTCTACAGTCCTCAAATGAAGAAAAGACTTCTACCAACCGCTCTGAAATTGCTTGAATGTTATTGCTTGAAGCCATCTGCTGAGGTGTCCGATCATACTTGATGTGCTCTGGACAACAGAACACAATTAATTTATTCATTCTGACTTGTTAAATTGTTTATTCACGTTGTTTTGGGTATTGTTGACGAAGAATCAGATCTGAATTTTGATGATTTTTGTTCAAATTACAACGATTTCATTGTTATTTATTTATTTATTTATTTGTGTGATAATGAATCTACTTACAAATATTAATGATCGTACCTTATGGCTACTACCAATATAACACCCACAGTCCGGAATGAAGACTGAAACAAGATTATATCAAAGAAAGATTTCGAAGCAAATTTTACATCAAATTGGTTTAACACTGACTTTTTGATCAGAGTATTGGATTGTCTCCATTTGATTAGAGTACTAAAACAATTGAACTGTCTCTATTGAGATGGCGATTGTAAAAATCGCTTGGAGTCTGTTGTGAGTTGCAAAAATTAAATGTGATCTAAGGAGATCAACAAGAATATTAAGATGAAAAGTGCGTACAATATGAAGCTTCATTCTAGACGTTTGGTGTTATCATGTGAAATGGAGCATATTGTTCTTCGTATTATTGTAAACACCACATGATTATTGTCATATGCTGTTGTAAGTTCTGTTAAAATACCGCATAAAACATTTGTGATATCGTGGAGTGTATCTATATTTAAATAAAACATTATGTATGCAGATCCAACTCGCAATTATTGTTTGTATCATTTTATCATTAATCTACGAGAATTTTTAAAATTATCTCTCAAGAATAGCAATCAGTCAAGTTATTCCACAAATGCAAAACATCTCATTGTCAGTGCAACACCATAAAATAGCCGTTCGCAGTGTCAAAATTAAGCTTTTGCATAATCATACGGCTGAAATTGTTCAGTAGCTAGAAATCGCTCGCAACAACACTGCTCTCGAGAAGCTGATCGTAGGAGAAAAGGAAATCCGAGAATGCTGTTCCATTCATATGGTAACTGACGAGACCTTATCAAAAAATCCAGCATATTCATTGATGATTCGGCAACGTGCTCACCGATTCAGCACATAAATTGCAATATAATCCAGACATCATTTGTTGTCTTTTGTATCTACGAAAGAAGCTTTGTTTCAGTGGATATCTCGAAACCTATCTTCAGTATCTTCTACGCTAGCGTTTATCGTTTCAGTCGCATTCATGTATTGCGTTTAGAAATATTTAATGTTTTCCGGAATTTTGAGGATCTCTACGATATGAATTCATCAATCATTCGAATGCATAAGCTCGTTAGGATTCAAAAATTCCATCTAGTTTAACGTCTCGATTCCGTGACCATCTTCATCAATATTCAGCCACAATTTCCTTAATGATATTCTTTCCTTCGCAGCCGTCATTAACCATTTTTCCAATAATGTAGAGTAGTTTAAGTCTAAACCACTCTACATGATTGGAAAAATGGGTAATAACCATAAATGCACTTGGCTCTCATGAATAATTAGAAGTACTTCAAAGCATTCTCGAATTTTCTTACATTCGTCCACTTCTCATCTATACTTACAGAAAAATTCAAATGTTATCTTGAAAAATTGATCGTTGAAATGCGCAAATGCATAAATTTATTGAGTTCGGTTAACAATTTAAAACATTCAACGAAACAGATGATGTCGTATTAAAATCCAAAATTATGAATGATTCCTTCTTTAAAGTGCAAGCAAAGCGAGATAAAAGCGATGAAACATAACTGGCAACAATACAACAATAACTTTAATAATGGTCATAACAACAGCAACAATAACGATAACAATAATGAATAATTTGATGTCATCAATCAATGATTTACACAAATATCATGCTCATGACCATTTGATGAACAAAACATTTTTCCCTGTCACATTTGGACTCCAATCACACATCAAACGGTTTCTAACTGACTTCAAGGAATTCATCTCAAAGTCATCATCACCTTCAGCTATTGCTTATAACTGTTATCTTGACTCATTTCTGAGATCAACTAACAGAAGTAATTTAAGCTTACTGAAAGGTTTCTTCCGCATATAATGCGACAATTCCCAATTCAAATGCTCTAGCTTCACCGATTTGAAATAAACAACTTTCTCACGAAAATCTAACAAAACGTTTCCATTTCGCCCAATACAGTCACATCTCACACGCAACCTTTTAAATTTCCTTGATCGCTTATAAATCTCGACGATAACAACTCATAATTCATCAACACTATCAAAAATAACAACAATTATAATATGAGAGCGGCAGAATACTTTCGCGAATGATGTTTTCACTGATGTGAAAAGCAAATTTTTAACAAACAAACGAACAAAATCCGCTAAAGCCATCAAATGTCAACAAACGTTTTACTGATCGATTGTGATTTTATGCTTATTGCAGAACAAATGATCAGTTTTGACATCAGTTGTGAATAGAAATCGATAAAGCAACAATACAGAATAACATAACAGAGTTCACTTATGATAGCATAACATCGACTGATTGATCGTCATATTATTTCTCTATCACTGCTGTCCAGGCATACCTGGCATAGAACCACCACTTTGGGCACGAGGATTCTTCACTGTCTGGTCGATGCTCAACACTAAACACGCTGCTTCTGTAGCCGCTACGATGGCGTTCTGCAAGAACGAAAGGTGAATTTACATAATAATCTTAAAAAACTACTCATCATGATCATCACTGCACGAATGTATAATTAAGCACCACTCAAATCACAATCTCGCCTAAGTTGAGTAAAATTTCATTATGAACATCAACTTTACTGCCATCATTAAAACCGTTATGGCAAATTATGCACCCATCCAACTGTGTCTAATATCGTCAACTATTGTAAATTATTGGAACTGTAAATTATTGAAAGCTTGAAAATGGGAATGCAATATGGTAAATTATGTGAATTTGTGTAGAAGAAAAGACTGATGTCATTCAAAAGTGAATGCAATCGCAGACATGAATATGGTGAGTATAAGAATTCCAGCATTGTCTTGGAAAACTGGAATCATAAGATTCGATCAGAATTTCTTCCATTCCCAACGCCTTGCGATTCTTTTGATTACTAGAGTCACTAAATTTCTGATGAACTCGGAACAAGGAAACAAACCTTCTTGACGAGTGCCGGTTCCCAGATGCACGCATCGAGATTGTTCCGAACCGATTCCGTGTTTATGTCAACACCGCTCCATTTGTCACCATTCGCATGGCGATGTCGAAGTTTGTTGAGAATATCCGTGGCGTCTATGCCTGCATTATAGCACAATTGCTGTGGAATTATCTGAAAATACGCGAATCTCATCCGATTATAATAGCAATAATAATATTACCTATAAAACAATAAGAATAATGATAAAGTTAATCATGAGGCACTAGAGGCACTAAACTTCTGTTTAGTGCCTCTAGTCATGATTAACTTTATTAAATAACATTAATCACAATGATATCAAAAAAAACTACTGCCAACAATAGCGACCACTATTCTAATCCAAAAAGCAATTCTAATCAAAAATTGGAAATTCAACTACACCCTCTGCATTCAGCAGATCAATCTGTCACTACATCAATCCGATCAATTTTTAGATCAGTAGATCAGTTTTGTGATTAGTGTTATTTAATAAAGTTAATCAGATAATACTCCCAACTCCCAACCAGTTCAAATGTTTACAAGTTTCCATTATTAAAAATCAGCAACTTCCAATTATCAACAACAAATAGTACTCAACACAAATCAACGAACCTCAAACATTCTCGCGAAAGCTTTCCAGAAGAATTGCTCTTTGCCTACGATTTTGCCGGACATTTCTTTCAGATGACGTGACAATTCCATTTCAATGGCGCCACCACCTGAACAATTTCAACCGTTTACTAAATTTTACGATCAGACGCTCTCCGCATAATCAAATTCCGAAAGAAAACGAATTATTTCTGCCAGTTGCCTGCGTACAATATGCTATGAACTGCTTCAATAAGTCCGTAGGCAACAGGTTGCTTTAGCATAGTTAATGAAAACTTTGCAGTCAAAAGCTATCGCGGCCTTTTCGCTGCTTACTACACAATATTAATGAAGTTACAATCAAATTTACCCGCAACAACGGAGTCATTCTTCTTCGCACGTCGCACGATCATAATCGCATCATGAAGCGAACGTTCGGTCTCATCAATGAATTGCTCTGCTCCACCACGAAGCAACAATGTGCACGAGTTCGCACGTGAACCGTCCACGAAGAAATTGTACCTTCAGTTAAACTATCAATTACAATTGCAACCTATACTACAACGCTGGAATGTTCAATGGAAATGAAGAAATTAAACATGGATTTCAATTTTTACTCAACTCTGTAATAGTACAGGCAATCTATTCCTTTAACATTCCCTTTGATGAATATATCTACTTCAATACAATCTCCAAAAACGCATTCAACATTCAATCAATCAAACTGAATTTTATAAATCAATAAAAACTCTGGATGATAGGCAAGACTATTGCAATCTAGACTAATACTGATGATCAACCTAGACTAATACTGAAGAACAAGAGTAATACTGGTGATCAGCAACCTTTCACTTCCAACTTGTTGTTCATAGAATTCACCACACAACCCCAACACCTTCTCATCGATCTGACTGACAGTCGTTAGAATTGAACCACCGCATGCGGCCATTACACGATCCAAATCTCCTTGCTCCACTCGACCCGCACAGAACAGATCACTTTAATCAAACCCGAATTTATCATTCATTTCATAGAAAAAACATCCGATACATTTGAATATCTACATCAAATCAAACAAAAACTAATTCAAAAAGAACGAGAAAACAAAAATTACCGGTCTGCGAACCACTGCGTAGCCACATCACCAATCGGTAGTCTCGATAAAACAATTTTCGCACCACTTTCATGAATTTTCTTCAGCTTATCATAGAGAATGGTCCATTCGGCATCAACAATCTGAACACGAAGAAATGCACTACATGAACAATGGCTAATGATAAAATGCTTCATTTGCCTTGAAATGTTGAATGCTCTTAAATTTTCCTTGAATTGCATTCGATTAAACTCCATGCTTTATCTACAGATCACCGGACCCTTTAAAAAATTATGGTGACCAACTCCAAAGATATTGAAAAATGAACACAAACATTTTGGAATTCTTGAACATTCGCAATGCGCATCTCAGCGTTATCCTTTTCGGCCTTCAACTCCAGTTCGATATTCAAAAGCGCTATACGTGGCTTCTCGTAACGTTTCGGCTGCATCTCGAAACCAGCATAACTGAACGCCTTCTTGAACGCAACACCCTTCACCAGTTTGGATTCCTTTAACATTCCACATCAACAACATCATAACCATTGAAACGCAAGAAGCAAAAGTGAACCAAACATATTAAAATTTTTTGGAATACTAAACCAACTCACTGACCAACATAAGCTCTCAGCTCATTACTAAATACGCAATGGATCAGTAAGTAATTTCGGATCAGGTCTTGCTTACATGCTATGTATCGTTCCTTGTCTGTTGTGAAGTGAGCAAAGAAGATGACACAATGGAATGATAATGAAGGTAACCATTATAATTGACTTCATTAGATCAGAGAGAAATTCGTGTGTTTGTTAAGTTATTGTAATTGCTAATCGTTTTGAAGATTCTGCCAACCAGAACTAAAAATGCGAATTTCGAACAAGTTTATGAAAGAACTCACCAAAAGTGAACCTCCACTGACTTTCTTGATACCGATCATATCAATTGGAAGACACTCATCCAAATGGCTAACCGCTTCGACAACCATTTCGGCGAAGAAATCACGTTCATGACTCACCTGTTACCACCAATTACTATTATTCAAAACATATTCGTGACATCATAAACTAAGAAAATAACTATTTATAACTCGATTGTCCACGCTAACTCGATTGCAAGTCAGCTTAAATATCATGTGATACAGATTCTGATCAGTCAGACTTAGGCTGAGGTTACCTCTTTATTCACTGACCGATATCAGTCTAAAAAACAACGACGGTAACGAAAACGATATCAAAAAGGATTCTTACCAATTTACTGCTGAGTGTCGTTGCGGCACAACGGATCAACATATCCCTCGTATCGCCACCCGCATTCACCTTTATCGATAACTCATCCAAGTATCTGAGAGCCTAAAAGAGAAATACAAACAGTCTAATATCAAAAGAGGTGCTCATATTATCCAATTTGACAATGTCATCTCTGATAACGAAAATCGATCGGCCAATATCGTCTAATTTAAAATGATCTATCCCATCAACTGCGAATTGAAACATGGAACGAACCTCTTCACATGCCTTCGAATAAGCTCTTATGATCAGTTGAGGACTTACGCCGTCCTCAATGAATTCCTTCGAACGTTTCAACAATTCCGCCGCCAATATCACCACTGAATGCAATTAATCACATAAATGCGAATGAATTATCTCTTTATAAGATAATTCAAAACACAAAATAACACAACGATTTCATTATTTCATTATATTAATCGTGGAAATGAAAGAACGACTGGAAATTCTAAGGAACTTCCTACGAAGAATATGTATACTATAACTATCATTATCAAGACGAACCTGTTGTGGTGCCATCCCCAACTTCAGCGTCTTGACTCTTCGCGATGTCAACCATAACTTGAGCCGCTGGGAACACCACATCAAGAAGTTTCAATATTGTTGCACCATCGTTTGAAATTGTTGTTTTGCCTTCAAAATTATCAATGGTCTCATAATCGTTATCCGTTATACTATCGACATAATTAAACTATATTAAATTATCATTAACATCACCACTGTTAACGTAAATGTTACTTAATTATTTCATACTTAAATCAAAATCCACATATATTACTCACGGCCTCGTATCAACAAACATGCAGGCAATTGCGCATTTAAAAAGGAGCATTCACAATTCTCACAAACATTCTCGTGACTACAATTTTAGAAGACTCAAGAAAATGAATGGTAAATTCGCGAAAGCAAATCTGAAGAAGCAAACCTTTGCTATCAACGATAAGTTTGTCCATACCCCGAGGGCCAAGCGTTGTACGAACACTGTCTGCGACCACACCACACGCGCCGATATTACTCAAAATTTGTTGTTTTCCGTATTTCGCTTCTGTCCCCTCTTTGAGGAAAATAATCGGTGCATTCATCATCATCTTGCAGTGTTCCACAAATCGAGTGATTACTCAGCTGAGATCAATAAGAGGTTATCTGGAAGGGTTCAAATATTTCACTAGCAATTTCCATCACTAGCATTTAATACTAACAACATTTAATACTCAATAATCACCTAAGCAAATGGATAAACGATAAACGAACATTGAATTACAAATATAAATCAGTAACGGAATTTTGTGGGAAAGGCTGCCAATCTATTCAACTGAGAGGTATCACTCAATATAGCTGCCTCGATAATAAGAAATGCCGAGGCTATTTCACCCAAAAATTTAAAGTTTTGACTGAATGTTACACCGGACATCGGTATACTGCAAATACAATCGAGCAAGAAAGTTAAACTGGACACGCTTTCGCTAATAACTCCAAAACATGACGAAATGAAACTAGATTAAACATCAACGGTTTTATCCACTTAAATGCACAGCTTTCCGAAATCTTTAAGTTCAAAAAACTTCAGAAAGAAAAAGACTAAGTTGGGAGCGTTGCGAGCGCAACGGAACGGATCATCAGTGGATTTTTGGACATCGCCAGATCCGCTGACAATAAATCACGATCAGCTAGGCTCAGCTTCCGGTAATCCTGCAGTTTAGGTTAAGGGGAAAAGGGGTGTGGTCTAACAGGGCGCATGCACGAAGACATTGTGCCACAGCTCTGTCCGCATATTAACAACTGCTTTATCGAACAAGAAGTATTTCAACTGAAACTACTACAGTTTCAGTAAATAACAATAGGCATGCTCGCAGCTAATTGTGATGCATGCAACGGGAATTAAACCAATGATTAACATTAAACAAAAGCTGGATAGAGTTTGGACTCATACTATGAATACAATCAATTCACCTAGACTTAGGTTAGACACACTGGGAAGCAGTCATTTCTAGGGCATTGGTTGCTGACATTAAAGCCGATAAAATACTTATCACACGCAGCTAAAGCTTTCATATTCGAGAAACCTGGAGAAAGCTTCAAATTTGAAAACAAACAAAACATATCCGAAAAATCACAGACATCATATCTTACCCAGAATATTCACACACCACTTCCAAAATAGAACCGATCGATGATAATCCTATTAACAAACATTCCTAGAATGCTTCATCGACACTGTTTCTTCATATTTTAACGCTCTCAGTTCACTGATTCATATTAAAAACTCGACATCTTAAGGAGTAGATGATTTCCAGTGAAAGTTTGGTCGATTTGCTACAGGCGGGTGTGGTGGGCTTTACATGGTAACTCAATTGCCTTGACTGTGGGCGTGTCTAGCTACCGTATTCATTTAACCCTGGAGGTAGTAATACCGTTGGTTGCATTAACTGTGGGTGTGGCTACCTACCGTAGTCACTTAAGCCAAGAGGTACTGATACCATTGGTTGCATTAACTGTAGGCGTGGCTAGCTACCGTAGCCATTTAACCCTGCGCATAAATTTAACCCTGGAGCTACTGCACATAAATTTTAGTGAGCAGTTCAGCCCATATGAGGAGACACAGTTAATTTCTTTGAGGTAACTTAGCTAGCGCAGTGGCTCTATAGCTTTTTCACATTCAAGGTACCGATATTCTCTGGATTGCTCAGTAACGTATCAATTTCTCTACACCATTCGATTCCTCAGAACCTCTAGATTCAGAATATCATATATTTTGCTGTAGAGTTCTGCTTACATGAGGAGATACAGATATTTTCTCAAACCTATAGCGGCTACCATATTGAAGCCTACCGTATTCTCAGGTTTGCCCAGTAACATAGCAATTTCTTTACATCATTCGATTTCTCAGAACCTCTAGATTCAGAAAAACTTATATTTTGTCGAGCAATTTTGCTTACTTGAGGATACATAGCTATTTTTTAAAGCTATCTCAACTCATCTACATACATTGTATCACTATAGATCAATGCATATATTACTCTAGCGCTAAAGGAGCTACCATATTCAAGAAAACGGTACTCTCCGATTTTCCCGTTGACACGATATTTTCTGCACATTGTCAGATTCCTCAGATTCTCTGCTTTTAGAAAAGTATATATTTTGTAGGGCAATTGTGCTCACTTTCTGAGGAATAGCGGATTTTCTGGAGTTGTCTCAGTCGCTCGGCTTCGCTCATTTTAATGCACTGTATCTATATTGATCGTTCATTAGCTTGGCTGTTTGAGGGTCATCATTTTCAAATAGTCGGTCTTCTCAGGTTTATGTGCTCAAATCAAGAACTGAAATTCGATCGTCTGATTGAAGGTGAAGCCGAACGGGATGTGAAGATGGAAGATATGAACAATATGAAATATTTATATCAGTGCATTAGTGAGGCTGGTAGAAAATCATCGAATGTGGTTTACTTTGAAAGGAAAATCACAGAAAAGGTTAATGTTTTTATGTCAGTTTTGTTTGATGTGTTGTGATACAGATTTTAAGTGGACAGTGACAATGACGAATTGCATATTATTGAAGCAGTTTCAACATAGCCCTAATCAGCCATCGAAAGAGTGCATTGGGACATGTTTGCCCCCATATGGTGTTCTCCTACTTTTTATTCACATCTTAAAAATCACACTCTGCTGTGTTCCATTCGGATGTTGTCGATCCTTTCGATGTATGCATGCAAGGATACTTTATATTATTCATTCAGCAGTTTCGTTACAGTTGTTCTCAAGTACTTTATTGCTAGAAAGCGATTTACTTATCAGAGCGATTCGGCTGCATGGTAATTAAAGATATTGAACATCGCAATTGCATTAGTCGCCTTTCCCGTGCATCTCTTCTTGATTCAGGCTGATTATGATATCAATGAACAGTATCTTATGAAAGCAATCAGTTGTCACTACTTAGAATAGATTATGTGCTCATGCTATAGTCTTCCCTTTGATAAAACAGTTTCAATGATGCAATGTCAAACAGCTGATCAGAGATCAAAACTATTCACGATGTTGTTTACTCAATACATTGGAAATTCGCAATAGGCTTCTGAACGCACTCTGTCAAAAAACGTCAAACGATGGTCCATGCTTATAATGCTTTAAACACGCACGTGCACACCTACGCACGCCCGCATCTGATGCATGATACTCAAGATTCATGAGCCTCTGCATGTCTTCTTTCTCATATGTTCCCATGCTATTTTCCTTCTCACTAGTCTTCACAATGTTATTTCAACAGTTCTCGGCTTGATAACGAAAGCAAGCACCCCACCTATCAATCGATTTCTTCCTCACCTAACTCCACCAAGATGACTTAAATCACTTTCAATTCTGTTAACAAGATTCTACGATTGCTTCATTTGATTCATATGAATTTTTGATTTATTCGTATAAATTTCAACATTAGTTCCATTTTCCTTGATAATTTAAGAGTTAGCATACCTCCAATTTCATCTTCAATCTCGAATGAATTTGGTTATTGGAAATATCAATTCTTCGACAATATATCATTCTTTTTTCCATTAGTATTGGAATTGACCAACTAGTTGTGTGACATAATAATAAGTACATGGTTCGTCGTTCTGATCACAAATGTGATCATGAATGTGCACACTGTGAATTTCTTCGATCTGCTGATGGTGCCATACCAATTGATCACCACAGATCATCACACTATGAATGCCTTACTCAAAATATTGATATTCATTTGCTTCTTTAATGAATGTTCTGTGCGGTGGAGTGATACACCGAATATATGTTATTCATGATTTTAGTATCAGTGATACTTTATTAATATTTACATGCTTTATTATTATTAATATTTACTTTATTGATATTTTATCAGCATTTAAATACACTCGTTATATTTGGTATGGAATATTAGTTATTCGTGAGGCAAACTTATCAGTGAGAATCGTATTGAATTGCTGTGATCGTTTTAAAATCAACTTGATGAAAACTGCGAAATATTCATTCATAACTATTCCAGACGTGCACAGTTCTGGAGATGATCGAGCAAAATATGACAGCTTCAACGACGCTGTCGCTGCTGATCAACTCGAATCGAAGGTGAGGAATTAAATCATTTGTGTGGTGATTTAATTTGTTACTTAGTGGTTTGAAATGACTTGATTGTCAATTGGTGTTGATAATTTCTCGTGATCTGATATGAATTACCGTATATTCAGTGAGTATGGTGCATGACGTTTGGAACGATGCTTTTTTACTCGACGGATAACGTTTTCGATGAATGATGGTCGATGGTTGGAAATGAAGATGACAGTTGATATCAAGGACATCAACGAAGAGGATGAAATCAAGGGACCAACAATATCAAACCAACAATATCAAAATGTAACATATCAATACCAAAATCACAACAACCGTACCAGAATAAGCCGATAATATGACAAGATAGCGCGTGGAAGCGCACGGTTAGGAGTTTGAACTTTATTTTCATTTCATCAGAACTTGAACAAATAATCAGGAGTGGAACAACTCCTCATTTTGGACTAATTATTTTCACTTCTATTTTCCTTAGGGAACAAGAATAAAATTAAGTCGTGGTCAGTGACCACATTTTTGCATGCTTTATTCTTTTATTCCTTAATTCATTGGTGAATATTGTGAATTATTTTGTATATGTATAATAATTAATTACTTGTACATCGTACTTTATTAGTAACTGACTCTTTGAAATTTGATGACAATACAGTGATACAAATTGTGTTATATTGTTCAATGCTGTAGAACTTATCATCGTTAATCGAAATATGTTTCCGAATATGTTGATGATGCGTCGAATGTTTTGACTGGGGGGATTTTTTTAGCACTTTTTAATTCAGTTGTTAATATTATTAGTGCTACTGTTGTATTGTTATTATTGTAACTGTCACTGTATTGTCATGGGCTGAGAAATTTAGCGGGCTAGAGTCTAACGTTATCAACCAATTTACGAGGGGATCCACGATTATCTGCTACCCTTTGGGATGGAATTTTTATATATAAATTTTATTCATTTATTATAATGTATAATGTATTGTATACGTATTGTATATGTATTGTAAT